>JADKXX010003665.1:0-85851 GCA_017310255.1 Butorides virescens
ACCTCTCCTCTCCTCTCCTCTCCTCTCCTCTCCTCTCCTCTCCTCTCCTCTCTTCATACATAGTGTCATCCCATGAATGATGGTATAGAGATCTAGATGTGTTAAGAATTGAAAAGTGTCTTGGAACAGCAGCACCGGGAAGGACAGCTGCAGTTATAATTGAGGACAAAGACTGATGCGACTTATACAGCAGATAAAAAGCACATTATCAATAAATAAGGAAGGCAAATTTGAACACCTACAGTGACAACTTAGTTGCGTGTGCAGAGGGAAGACAAAGCTTTGAAGACATTCTGGACATACCTTGCACTAGGTTTAGTCCAGGTGGTTTTAGTAGGAAGTCACTCTATAATATCAGGTACAGTTCAACTAGGTTTACCATAGTAGTGGGAAAGAATAGGATAAACAAATCCAGCATGCAGATATGCAATTGTAAGAAAGAGAAATACAAAAAAAGAAGTTAGTAAAAACAAAGGGAAGCAAAAAAGCTGAAGGGATAAATCCAAAAAAGAAGAAAACTGGAGTTAAAAGAAAAGAAAGAAAAACTGTCCAGATAGAAACCCTGCATTGTTCAATAAAAAAGTTAAAGGTGATATCATGCTATCATACAGAAGATGCTGGCATTTAAAAATTGGAAAGCTTTCTCAAATGAGAACAGAAAAATCCATAATACATAGCAGGTCAAATAGAAGCAGGAAATTAAAGGAGCTAAAAAAGAATTTGAAGAGCATCTTGCAAAGGATGCTCAAACTGATAATGAAAAGTTATTAAAATACATTAAAATCAGCTAGTTAGGGAATTTGCGGGACTGTTTGATGACAAGAAGTGTAAAGGGGGAACTTATGAGTGATAAGAGCATAGTGGAGAAATTCAGTGAAATATTGCTTTCATTTTTACTGCACGTACAAGATGCTGGGGACATTCCCACACCTTGTAAATTCTTTGTAGCAAATAGATCAGAAGACCTAGAAGAACATGAAATAAATACAGAGTAAGTATTGTACCAAATAGAACTAATAGTCAATAGGGCACCGAGATAAGATACGATTGACCTATCAGTTCTGAAGCAACCCAGATGTGAAATTGCAGAACTACTGACTGATGTCTGAAACCCACCCCTGCAAACCCCCCAAGTGCCAGCAGACTCACGTATCTACAGAAAAGCTTCTAAAGGCAATCATGCAAACTACAGATCATTTAGTCTGACTTCTGCCCCTGGCAAGATGGTAGAGGCTGTATTAAAATTGCTAAGCATTTAGATAAATCACAGTGTATTGGGAAAGAGTCAGCAGGCCCCTGTGAAAAGAAATCCTGTTCCACTAATATATCAGAATTTGGGAAGATGTCAATAAGCACATGGATAAAAGGGATCCAGTGGACACAATTTCTTTGGATTTTTTCAAAACACTTTTGATAAATTTCCACATTAAGGGTTATTACAGATTGGAGGAAAGGTTTTTTTATGGATTAAAAGCTTGTGGAGGTAGGCTTAGGGCTCACTTTTCAGGGTGGCAGAAAGTCAGCAGCGCTATTCCTTATAGATGCTTGGGCCAAGGAGCTGTAATGTGGTACAATAGGTGTGTGTGCACAGAGAGGGACCCAGGAAACAGTCTGTGAACACTCCTGGGCCACAAAGCATTTTCCAGCAGAAGTCCCTGCTGGATCACAAGAATCAGCTCAGAGTTAAGCTGACTCACTGGGGCTCCTCACTCTCTGCTGGATGTAAGATATCTTGCTACTCTGCATCTGAAAAGGGAGTGGAGTGCAAGCTTATAAGAAAGTTTCCAGGGCATGATTTAGATGTGGATGGGCTAGGTATTATAGCACCCACCAGAAATGCCTGATGCAGACCACTGGGGAGGCTTTCAGGGTGGAAGCTGTGAAAGAGCTCCCCAAGTCTAGGGGGGAGCAAGGGATAGGATCTACCCTCCTACAACACTTGCTTAAAGTGGAAGAGTGCTGAAGATTCAAGGCATTCTTTAGTTCTTGTGGCAAACAGTGAGGAAAGTGGTGTACAGGCCACCCCATGCCTGCGTTCTCCACAAATAATATTTTCTGCTGGCATTATTAGAGATGGTCTGCGGGATGGGTCATTGGTCTCACCCAGTGAGGAATTCCTTATGGTTTTATATACACAACAAAAAGAGCGACAAAACAGAGTTCCTCCCTTGGGATAGCTTAAAGTTTGAGCATCTAGTTATTTCTAGAGGAGAACACGCAAAAGATATACACAAAAACATTTGTTTTCAGTATTGGGCATTAAAATAGAGTTGTTGTATATCTCTTCTGAAATTTCAGGGGCCCATGTGAACAGTTAGTTTTAATGTCTAGCTCCTTCTGATACTACATCCCTGTAGTCTTGTCTGTCATTTCTATGCTCTAGTCCTGTAAGGGCAAGTTTTATATTTTAGCATATTTTTGAACACAGGACACATCAGCCTGAGCTATTAATGTTTAGAATAAATAATAGGCAGCCATGTTTTACATAGAGCACCTCTTCCAGTCAGACATTCTCTTTCTGTTGTAAACTATGAGGCAACTTGGTGGTGAAATGCTTAACTGAACATGCAGGCCAGTAAGAAGAGCAAACATGGTCCATACAGTGAAATCACCTCTTGTGGTTGGAAATAGGTTGTGATCCTTTGGGTTGGAAAAGGATGTGTGAACAGGGAGTGAAGCATGGGGCAGAAATAGCACAGCTCATGAGCTCTGCTGTCAAACCCCCATTTCCTTCCAAGCAGGGAGGCCCAAATCCTGAAAGTAAAAGACTTCATGGTGGGTTGGTTCCCTGCTCCCTGGCTCTGCACAGACTTAAACCACCCACTGCTGTCTGTGGCCCTGATGTGCACTACAGGGCTTAGACTTGAGACCCCTGTGTTTGAAGACTGAATTATTAACCCCTGACTGAAAATGGATCTGTTACTCTGCTTTTTGCAATAACTAGTAAAGCATTAGCTGTTGAAAATTGTACAGAATACCTGAGCAGGGCAAATCAAGTCCCTTAGTGCCATAACTCTGCTTATATGCCAGATATAAAGTCTCTCAGTTACAGAATTTCCTGATCAACTTGGTGCCTGCATATGCCCTGCAGCCGTAGAACTTAACACAAAGCCTCCATAATGAGCAGGGAAAATGAAATAAATAAATAACTGTAAGTAGACTTTGGTAAAGAGAGTTGATTCAAGGCCACAGGATGCTATCTTTGTTTACCTCTGTCTTTCCCCATAAGCTGGCATGGGATGAGGAGCACAGCTTCTTACATACAAATGATTTCTGAACATGCAGTTCAGCCTTAGCTTCTATATTAACTAAAATCAGAGCTGGCATTGTTAATTTGTCTGAACAGCTGGACAAAATAAGGTTAGATTTTTTCCATGTTTCAAAAATCACTAGGGGAGCTTATTATAAGAACTACTGTAGCAGAAAGAAAACTGAAGTAATAAACAAAGTGGCTATTATGAGAGAGGAATCTATAGATCAATATGTTTTGTGCAGAGCCTGTGACAGTGATCTGCAGTGCTTCTTTCACATACATATTTTAGATAGAGCTTATTATCTTACATATTTTTAAAAATTTATATTACAAATTTACTTATTTAAGAATAATGACCTGAGAAGTCACCAGGTACTGTCTAGTCTACTCTATCTCGCAATTTTGGGAGAGACTGGCCTATCATTTCCAGTTTCCTAAAAGACAGGATAATGATGATAGAAATACATTTTTTTCCTGAATTACATGTCATCAACAAAACATAGTCTTGTGATTGAAATACTGGATAAGAATCTACATTAGCTACATACAGTTCCTAGTTTTGCCACAATCTTTCTCGAGCATTATGGGCAGGTACTTTGTGTGAGATTGAGGTCACTCCCTTTTTTCCCACCTGTATCAAGGCTCTATTATCACTGGAAATAAAATTGCTTTCAGAGGGAAGCTCCTCCTTTCCAAACATGCCTAGCTTCTGTATGGCTAAAATTAAAGAGATGCTCTTCAGATCTCTATTCCTATGGGAGAGAGAGATGGCGAAGAATATTAAAAGCTGGGCAGTCTGGAGTATTTTGCACACAGGTGAATACTCAGTACTTGCTACTAGCCTGGCTAGGGAGACTCTCAGCAGGTTGGCCCCAAGACAGCAGCATGGAAAACTTGCTTAGTTTAAAGATATTCTCACACTTGCATGTCAAGTGCAATGTAGACCCCACCACTGGCCTCTGGTGGGAATGGAGCACAAACATTCCCTCTGCACCTGGCAATATCCCCTTCAGAGGGCATGTAGCTGTGGCTTCCCCCGTGGGATGCCAGTTGGCTTGGACTGTCAGGTGGACTCCTCTGGCTTGCTGGTTATCAGCATTTCTGAGAGCAGTCTCTGAGGAAAACTAAACCATTTTGGATGGAACTCAGTTCAGAGGGGAAGCAAGAGATCCCACTAGCATCTTTTTCATCCTGCCACATCTTGAACTTCCTCAGTATTATATGCCTGAGACCACAAAAAGGTGACTCAATGAATAAAAGAGAAATGTAACTCAGCTTAAAGCTATTCTCTTCTGTGGGTGTCTTTGGGCTCATTTAAATTACCACCATCTACTCTGGTGTTTTATGCTAGTTAGGATTGTAATGATTTTCTTTCAAAATACTAACTTCCTTCCAAAATCAAAGGACAGTCATATCTAGCTGCCCATTTTCCCAGCTAGACTTATCCTGCCCAACTGGATGGAGTTTCATAACTACAGAAATTTAATATCTCACATAAAAAAGACTGTATCCTCACAGTACCCTTACGAAATACCCCATAAGGGGTATATCAGAGGGGTACAGAATGGAGGTATAAGGGGTTTGTCTAAAGGTGATATTCTAAGAAGTATAAGCCTGACTTTCTTATACGGAAAACTGACCAAACTCAATCTTATTGCATTGGGGTGGCGACAAGTCCAACTTCATAAACCTTTTTGAGAGAAAAGGTGTATTACATTAGGCTCAGCACTGCACTAATGCAGTCATAAGGCTTTTAGTCAGCTCAAAATGCTCAGAGGTAAAATTGCACCTCTATTTTAGGTAGAATCATAGGATTAGAGAATAATTCAGGTTGGAAGGGACTTTGGGAGGTCTTTGGTCCAATTACCTGCTGAAAGTGGTGGAGTGAGCTATGAGATCAGAGTAGGTTGCTCAGGGCTTTAACCTGCTATGTCTTGAAAACCTCAAAGGCTGGGCATTGACAGCTGCTCTGGGCAACATGTTCCAGTACCTGACAGTCCTTGTGGTGAATAAGATTTTCTTCATATTAAGTCAAAATCTCTCTTTTCCCAGTTTCTGTCCATTGTCTCTTGTCATCCTGCCATTCACTGCTGTGAACAGCCTGGCTTGGACTTCCAGATAACTTCCTTGTCAGTACTTACATTTCAGCTTAATATTAATTTGTAAAATTAGTAATATATATTGCAAATTATGCAAAAGTGCTGGTACTTATTGAAATATTGCTGATGTACTAATACAAATCTCTTGGTCAAAATCATGCATCAAATGTCTGAAAAACAGAAATAGAAACAGTATGTCTTTATACCCAGTTGTGTGCCTTAGCTATTAATCAATTTTACTACATCAGCAATAGATTGTATTACAGTGTTGTATATGGTTCACTGTTGCTTTTCACAGGCTAACCCAAGATGAAAACTCCATTAGGAGAGTGTTACTTTTCCCTTCTGTACACTTTTCTTTCTCCCTCCATTTCATCTTTTTTTTTGGTTCTTTTGTGGTTTTATTCCATTTTTCAAAGCTCACCTTTTCTGCCTCCTTCTTAAAGAGCTTTTAAGAAACAATATCACCCCATTTCTTTTTATATTATTTGGTTTCTCTGTTTTCTAGCTCAGGTTGCCATTTAAAATTTAACTCAGTATGCTTGTTCCTTCATTCTGATGTTTTGGGGTTTTTTTCTGTGTTATGATATACACCCCTTTCCTCCTCTTCTCTGAGTATTTTAGCAATGATTGGTTATAAGCGTGACTCTCTTTTTTTTTTTTTTTTTGTTTTCCACTTGAAGGTGAGAGACATATTTTTCATTTATTACCTTTAGAAAATTAATTCTTCCCAGTGGTAACATTTTAACTTAGGTCAGCTTAAAACTCAATGTTGAAATGAGCAGTGCAGATCATATTATACAATGTCCCTATTATTGATTAAAATTTCACTAACAAATTTATGCAAACATCTTTAAGAATGATTGTGACTAAAGAATTAAATAAAATTCTTTTTGTTCTGGTCTAGATATAGCCTGTTTAGCCTAGAAAAGAGAAGGTTCAGGGGGATCTTATCAATTTATACAAATACCTGAAGAAAGGGTGCAAAGAAGACAGAGCCAGGCTCTTTTCAGTGGTGTCCAGTGACAGGACCAGAGGCAATGGGCACAAACTGAAATACAGGAGGTTCCCTCTGAACAGCAGGAAACATTTTTTTCAGTGTGAGAATGACTGAGCACTGGCACAGGTTGCCCAGGGAGGCTGTGGAGTTTTCATCCTTGGAGATATTCAAAAGCTCTCTGTACATGGTCCTGGGCAACCAGCTCTAGTTGGCTCTGGTTCAGCAGGGTGGTTGGACGGGGTGACCTCCAGAGGTCCCTTCCAACCTCAGCCATTTGGGAGGGGTGGGGTGGGGGGGAACGTAATAGTAAGTGTCTAAGAGTATCGGTCAGATAGTAATGCCTATGTGTCATACTTTGGTCCCTTCTTTATACGTATTCAAATTTCAGGCGCTGTTGTCATTTCTTGGTGTTTCTAAATGTAAAAAAATAATTGTTGATAACTCTATTGAATAAAAATGCCAATAAAGTGAGATGATGTTTTACCTGTCATTTTCTGGAATTTCTAAACAGCGAAATTACTTCACTTACCATTCCCCAGTGGAATTGCTGAATATCATGTGTGTAGCCCTTAAATTATTGGTACAGAAGACTTACAATTTGCAGCAGTTGGAGTTACAGCTATGTGTGGATAAGACACATAGAAAGGCAAGGCTATGAAACATTGTCCTCCTTTAGCACAGATTTTTAACATGGGACCTTTCCCTTCTAGTTTATTGGAATACTCATTTTCCAAGATTGATATTTTTAAGGGGGTATGGACAGGAATTGTCTGAGACTAGGTGATATACATTAAGAGTTTTTATCAGTCATTAATTTCTAATGCTTTCCTAAGATGCTTTGTTACCTATAAATTTATTACAATGGCATATAACTTTAGTCATATTTGTCTGTCTGAGGAACACTCAGGCATGTGGGATTTTCTCTATACTGTGTGCACATACACATGTGACTGTGCTGTCCTGTTAAATCAAACTTAGCACATCAGTCACAGCTGCTACTGTATCCCTTTCCAACACTTCTGTTTATTTCTAGAGGACAGATAAGTATCTATATATCTGGTCATCCATAATCCTTCAGATTAAGAGTTATGAAAAGATATGTCTGTAATCTGCATGAGCTGTGAATTTTGGAATATAGTATTGCATGTATAACTGTAATAAAAACAATCCATAAATAACATTTATTTTAAAATCCTTTTCCTATTAAAAATAAACTTATTTTTAGATTTTAAAATCCTGTTTTATTGCTTGTGCTTCTGTCTCAATTTGCTTCAATAAAAACACAGTTAATTAAGAATATTGTACTGTCAACGACAGGCAATATTAAAGGACAATCATTTCAGTTATGAATTTCATGTGACTATAAAAGTTAAAATCTCAAAGAAAACATCTCTCGCTAGTTATTCATAAGATCATTGAAAATATGGTATTCCCAAATAACTTGTAAACTCCTGCACAAACACACTTCTATTGAAGACATTTTGGTGTATATTGGCAGTATACAATGTAATGGAATTTTAAACACTGGTGGGTTTATAGTTGTTAGCTAATTTTCTTTGGAAAGATTTTATCAATGAACAAAGATCACTGCCATCAGAAATTTTCCTGCAGTTTCATGTGTGAATATCATCACCATAACATGCAAGCGCTGAACCATCTGTGATGCATTTCATCATCATGATATTCCTTCCTAGGAAGGGAAGATTATCTCCTTGTTAGAAATTACTAAGGGAGCATTTTGGTGTCCTAACCATGGGCACTTAGTGGAATTTGCAGTGCCCCAGCATACCTGACACATCTGCCTGGGGCTGGACAGTGAGATGCAGGAGCTACAGGAGACAAGCAAAGTAGCAGCTGGAACCTAGGTGGGATACTGCAGGTCATCTCAACATCACTAGACACCTATGTTCAGGTAACTGAATTGAGTCCTAAATACAACTCAGTGCTGTAGATGCAGTTAAATGAACCCAGATCACAATCCTGCCTCTAGTCAATAGGTTGTCCCTTCCTGAAACTTGTATCTTTATAGATAATTCTGCCATTGAAAGTGGTCTTGCTGAAGTCACTGTTTTTAGGATCATTAACATGATGTACTAAACTAAGGAGGAAAGTACAGCTAAATGGTACGGTGGAACAGTTTATTTCCATTTTTGGCAGGATTTGGAAGCATGGGGGTTAACTCTATTGTTATGTGAAAAAAACTCAGCTTTCAAGATCCCATGCAAATACTTCTGACATAAATACATATTTGCACAAGGGTTTGGAACACTATCTCTTTCATCAAACATTATTCTCCTGAATATTCACAGAAAGCAAACAAAAGGGATTGTGAATACTTGCCAGAGCAGATTTACTACATGTAGCTGAACAAGTATTAGTGAATATGGGATTTGTTGCAGCAATCTTGCAGTTGTTAAGATTTTCAGGGTAACTAGGTGACTTTTTGCTAGGCACCCTCCTCTCCCCTAAAAACCTCCAACACAGCTGCCTCTCTAGCTCTCCATCCAAGTTTCCTTTCAAAGGCAAACAATACATGTAGAGTAATAACAGAACACTTCCTGCTGTTCACAAGGGATGTGATCAGGATACACATCTCAAGAGTGGAGCATGTGTCGCAAGAATGGGCCACACTGTCTAATGCATGAACCCCACAAATTAGAGACACCCAGTGAAACTCAGACTCTTCATTTCTCAATGAACTAAACGCTACGGACAGCCTGCTCCAAGGAGATCTTCCACAGATCTCCTTAGCTTCTGTAATCATGTTTGCAGCTTGCATCTCATGTCAAGTAGTGAATCTGTTACACCAGCCCTAACTTTGATCTGCATAGTACATTTTTTTCCAGAGCAGCTGTTTCTCCTTACATTTTATTCAAAAGGACTGGAAATATTAAAAGAAAATATTTTAAAAGCATATCAATGCTAGTTTGTTTCATGGGGGGGGGGGGGTTCTGTGTTTGTTTGTTTTCCTGTGCTTTGGCTTCAGCAGAAAAGTCTTGATTTCCTTAAGTTTCGCTTTCACATTATGCCTCTTCTAGTGTATATATATTTCTAAAATATCAGATTTCCCTTCTGGGGTAAGCCTGATGTGTTCATGGATATCTTAAAAATAAATCCCTAGCAAGCAGGGAGAACCCTGTAACCTTTTTAATGCATGCACTCCAGGAGATGTGCAAAAAGTTCCTTTACAGAAATGTACTTCACCTGTAGGCCAGTGGGATAATATTCTGTTTTGTGGTGTATCAGTTTGGGTGTGATAACATTGATTCAGAATCTAAAACTGTTTCTTCTCTAATCTCTGCAGAGAAGTCCAGGGAAACGTTAAATACTAAATGTCACTCAAGTGTTTCCTGAAGCGACATTTCATCAGCACTGTGATTTTAAAGTCCTATGGCAATGATATTTAAGATGTCCTGAGTAAGAATTCTCAAATACTTTCAGACTCGCGTGAATGATCACAAGGCTTTAAAGATATTTTTGTTTGACTTCTGATCTATATTTGGCAGGTTTAAAAATAATGCTAATAGCTATGAGAGTGAGCTTTCTTTAATTATGCTTTCAGAACAATCCAACATATTCCACTGTCAATCAGTTGCTCATTTAAACCTGGTGGCAAACCCTTTCCTAATATTGCTCATAATAATTAGTTTACTTCCATGGAGAGTCATTTTTACTGTTTTTAGCAGAGCTTTCAAATACATACTTATAAAATCTAGAAAAATGCTTTAGACATTTTATTGGGGTTTTACAATCCAAAGAGGCTTAGTGTAGATGCTTGACAAAGGACCCATTAAACAAGTCAATCATATATTTGTGTCAGAGCTGCTGAATGTCTTAAGTTGAATATATGTATTCATATATATTCCTGCTAGGGATGTATCAAAAAGAATTGATCCACTGTGATTCAATTATCCACCTCTAAAGTGGCTGGAACAAAAAAAAATGTTCTTTTAGTATCAGATATTTTAGATTGGCTTTTTACATATGATATTGCCACTCAGGCCAGAAACCTACAACTTAGTGGATTGTTTAGTTAAGCCAGCCATCTTAAGAGCTAATGTCTAATAGCTAAGGACTGTAGCAGGCTGGTCTACTCCAGTAAATACCACCCAAATGAGAGATACACCATCCCTATTTCACAGGAGGGGACATAACAAGCAGACTGAGAATTCTCCAGGCCTCACCTGGTACTGTGAAGTGCTGGGTTTCACGTCTGAGTCAGCAAAGGTAGAGAAGCAAGCAGTTAGCAGCATGAAAGAGGATTTTAAGGGTCAGGGAACTTTGTCAATCAGGGCAATTTCATTGCTTATTCCACCAGGATGGGAGATATTTACTTTTTATTGTAATTCCTGTTGAGAGAAGAAAAAATCTTGTTATCAGGACTAAGGACTGACCTGTTGGAGTGTGATAATTTTATAGGTTATCAAATAAGTACCTTAATCTAAAAAGAATAGTGTGATGGCGGACAAGAGATCTAAAGGCAGTGAGATTTAAGGGTAGGCAAAGAGGGCCCAAGGAAGAACTTGACAAAAAGTGGCTATGTAATTGGAAGGAAAACACACATGGAAATTAATTTGGGAATAAGGGGGTATTTCAATACTACAAAGGAAGGGCATAGACAGTGAAGATAGATGACTAAGGGCAAAAGGGGCAAACTGGAGTGGGAGGGAAATTAAACAATCTGAGCAATTGCTTGCATTCCTCCCGATAAAACAATGTACGGGAAAGATGCATGCATGAGAGGGGTTTTGGCTTGGTTTTTGATTTTTTTAAAATTATTTATTGTTCACAAAGACAACTGCAAAATATCTCTATTAGAAGCTATGGTCAGTGCTAACCAGGTTCTCAAAACAGACCCTGTAAAAGTCCTAATAAAGTCAGCTAATGCAATGACAAAAAGATGGGGATGTGACAGGATAATTTTAACATTGCTCTTACAGGGTAATTATCTTTGAATCCTCTGCTTTTTTTCTGCATTGCATATTTGAAAGGTATACTATAATCACTAATGTGTTTTTAGTTTGTTTTTTAATGAAAAAAACCCTTAAACTATCATGTGACTGTGAGTCACCACAGATGGTTTTCTGTTCTTTTCATGGCAAGGGTGGTCCCAAAATCTTTTAAGTTTAAGGAGTCTTTGTTTTGGAAACATGCCAGCCAAGCCTAGTGTTTCAAGTATTATTTTAGGGCAATTATGAATGCAGGTTTAAGAAATAAAGAAATAAAAAGCCCAGAGGAGCTCAAAAGGAGTCTATATACTCTATGAACATACTGTCATCCAGGTAGTCATACATGCCTTTTTTCCTAATCATCACAAAACATTCACATACTCTTTCTTATTTGTACTTTTTTTCTTTTGATATTGTGGGACTTGGTACTGGGATCGGTGCTGTTCAACATCTTCATCAATGACTTAGACAGTGAGATCGAGTGCACCCTCAGCAAGTTTGTGGATGATACCAAACTGAGTGGTGCGGTTGACACACCAAAAGGACGGGATGTCATCCAAAGAGACCTGGACAGGCTGGAGAGGTAGGCCTGTGTGAACCTCATGAGGTTCAATAAGGCCAAGTGCAAGGTCCTGCACCTGGGTCGGGGTAACCCCCAGTATCAATACAGGCTGGGGGAAGAAAGGATCAAGAGCAGCCCTGCCGAGAGGGACTTGGGGGTGCTGGTGGATGAAAAGCTGGATATGAGCCAGCAATGTGCGCTGGCAGCCCAGAAGGCCAACCGTACTCTGGGCTGCATCAAAAGCAGCGTGGCCAGCAGGTCGAGGGAGGGGATTCTGCCCCTCTGCTCTGCTCTGGTGAGACCTCACCTGGAGTACTGCATCCAGCTCTGGAGCCCTCAGCACAAGAAGGACATGGAACTGTTGGAGTGGGTCCAGAGGAGGGCTACAAAAATGATCCAAGGGCTGGAGCACCTCTCCTATGAGGACAGGCTGAGAGAGTTGGGTTTGCTCAGTCTGGAGAAAAGAAGGCTGCGGGGAGACCTGATTGCGGCCTTTCAATACCTAAAGGGGGCCTATAGGAAAGATGGGGAAAATCTTTTTAGTAGGGCCAGCTGTGTCAGGACAAGGGGTAATGGTTTTAAACTAGAACAGGGTAGGTTTAGGCTAGATATAAGGAAGAAATTCTTTACAATGGGTGTGGTAAAACACTGGAACAGGTTGCCCAGAGAGGTAGTGGAGGCCCCATCCCTGGAAACATTCTCGGCCAGGTTGGATGGGGCTCTGAGCAACCTGATCTAGTTAGCAGTGTCCCTGCTGACTGCAGGGGGGTTGGACTCGATGATCTCTAGGGGTCCCTTCCAACCAAAAACATTCCGATTCTATGATTCTATATTTATCTTGTTTGTTCTTCAAAGCAGTGAGAATAAAAATCCATAGCATAATGTTATTCCAAATTATAAATTTAATTTTGATACCATTATTTTGAAACCAGTGGAGTTTGTTAAATTATGAAGTCCACAAGCATCTGTACAGTTGGAGTCAAAGAAAACCAGCTATTGAGTTTTTAATTAAGGCAGTAAGAGAGAAATCTGAGGCTAAGAAGCTATACCATCAATAAATCAAATCAAATTATTCTGTCATGTTTGTTCTTGACAATGGGCTTAATAGAAAGGGACAGACTCTTCCAGATATAGGGTGGGATTTACCTTCTCTAACACAGGTGCTGTAGAGATTTAAGTAAAAGCTAGTCTTCCCTGGCTCCCTTTGATATTTGAAAAGAGAGATCTCCACATGGTGCTTTGTTGTAGAACTCTACCCTGTGATGAGATGATGTGTACTTCACATCAACTGACTATACAATAAACCTAAACCTAAACCTAATCTCAGATTTAGATGTCTAATGTAAGGTCAGATAAACTTCTCCCAGATATTACTGGGCAGCAAAGTGTAACTTCTGCATCATAGATAGGGAGAGCAACGGGAAATGGCAAAAATATTAACTCAGGCTACTTCAAAATTCATCTCCATGGTTGTGGAAAGATATATGAATTTAATTTCCTCTGGTCAAGTTGCAAACTAAGTGTTTTAAGCTTTTAGTAGTCGTCTTTCTTTTCACAGAATTAGAAGGCTATTTAGGTGGAAACTTCCCATTAAACTTGTTTAAAAAAAAATGCAAAAATTGCAATAAACACTTTGGGAGATAATAACTATATTCACATATGCAAAAGCCGTTGAGGGAAGAATAATTCTAAAGAGGAATTATTATCTGGGAGGTGAGAATGGGCTTGTCAGTCATAGTAGCTGTTGATTCTGAAATGGGAAAGGATTTCATGAGGGGAAGAAAGGGAAAGAGTTCACCTACATCAGACTCCTGCCTTTTAATATGCTGTTACTACATACATGTTGGCACATGCAATGAATATGGTTGCATCAGCATCTAAGAACGAATGCATACTTGCAAACACGGGCAAATGCACATTAAAAAGAGGCATGCAAAATGCACACAGACATTTATCCTCACTCTGAGGCAAAATAAACCCCGCAGAAGAAGCACGGTTAACAATCAGCTTCATTGTTGCATTTAATTTGCTTTTGCTTTAAACCTTTTTCTAAGTAAGAGTATTTTCTTTGATTGTTCAAAAACATGGCTTGGCCTAATTGCATTTTTATTTCTAAGTGGTAAGTAGCCATTTAAACCTTTTCAAAAACATAATCTTTGGCCTACTTAGAGATGCTTAACAATTATGAAAGCACAAACCCTTAATTTTTAAAGGACACATGTAAGCATCCTTTTCTCTTTGTTAAATAAATGTTATAGCACAGCAGACTTTGAAGACACGTATGGAAGAGTTATAAGCAATATTTTTCTTTGAATATCTAGTGTTTATCTTCTGCAAATAGGCAATTTAAGAGTTGGATTGAACAACAAAGACTGTGTTTGAGCCATTTACAAGTACTAATTTACAAATCAGTAGAATGTTAGTTATTTCAAATTTCTCTGAGTATCATCTGCCTAGAATCCCAGCTTTTAAGTATAAATTTTGTACTGAAAATGCACCTTTAAAAGTCACATTTGCTAAATAAAACCACATTCTTAACTCCTTTTTGGAGAGGCTGTAAGAAATTAAGAGAGAAAGACTAACAACTGCTATTTGTCTGGTCTGGACACCAACAAAATGGTAATTCAATGAGAAGATTGATTAAAAAAGACAGGAATTACCAACTTCTATTTCCTGTACTTCAGTCCAGTTCTGATATTACTGACATTATTGAGTCACGCAGTAATAGCTCTTAGTGAGGATATAAATTAAATATTTGTTCTCAGAGAAGGACTGACTTTGTTGTAAAAAGCCTGGGAAGCTTCAGAAATAAGCTACGCGGCAAATTGCTCTGAAAACTCCAGTCTGAAAATGTAAGCTCTTTAGCAATGTTTTAGGCAAGCTTGCAAGAAATCAGTGAGGTTTCAAAAAATTTTACTCTTTTTATGCTTAGCATAAACTGGTGAAATAGATCTAAATAATGACATGGATTTCCACAAATTAACACTTTCTGACAAAAATAAATCCAATTTTTAAAATCCTCAATTAGTTTTAGTTAGGCCAGACCTCATGTCTTCCTTTGCTGTTCCACAGTCTCAGACAGGTTGATGCATGGTATGCAAGTTTGACAAAATTTTATCTTGGAGCCACACAATTAGAAAAAAAAAAAAACCCAAACAATTCTTGGTTAATGTGATAATGATTACAGAAACTGATTTTATCATGTCTTTTGTTAATAGATCATATATTGTCTGCATCTGTCTCATTAAGTTCACACAGATGAAGATACAACCATGGTGAAAGAAGTGTGGAAGAATAGAACAATATTTCATTTACACTGAGAGCAAATCACACTTCTATCTTTCACCAGAAGCCAGCCTTTTGAGACTCACATCTCATTACAAATATGTCCCTAAGATTTACATATTGTTATTGTCAAGGCTACTAATTATTAATGGAGAATAATGGCCAATGGAGAATAATGGTCTTAGTCAATGACTCATTTCACCAAATTAGGTTCATGCTGCACTGAGTGAGCAAAGGTGACAAAATCAAGCGCAGGTAACCACAAGGGCAGGGAGGAAACTATGTATCTGAGTTTTGTTGATCTGTGGGTGGTTGAAATCAGACTTTGTAATTACTTTTTTATTTTAAACATGTTATTTGACTTTTGTGGCAGACTTTTTCCCTGAAGCATGGATAGAAACATTTTTGTGCATATTGAATCCACAATGATTACAGAATTTCTGAAAATACAGGGTTTGTACTATTAACCAGCTTTATGACCCAGGGTTTCCACCACGGAAACCCACAAATTTCTGTAATTCTGTCCTGTGTTAAATTTACCAGACTTCCTCCTGTTACTTACTTTGTTAAAAAATTAAGCTCAAAACAGTAGCTACTTTAGATTTCCAATGCATATAATACTTCAGATAACATTTCAAATAGGTGAGATTTCATACATTCAGTTACCAGATGAGGAGGAAAAAATTCCACAGACACTGAATTTCCTAAACTAGGCACCAATACCTATTTTCGAGCTTTGACAGGAGGCTGCAAACCATTAGTGGGGGTTAGTATGATCATGACAATTAATGATTCTGAAGTCTCTAAATTCTGGGATGTCTATACTGAGATATTTCAGAAGTTATCAACTTTTAAACATAATCTGATCAGCATTTTCTGAAATGAGACCATTTAATGTGCTTTGGGGTTGGAACTATAAAACATCGTCCTTTGTGAAAATTTTCACCAGAGGTTTTTGCACATCAAAGGATGGATTCCTAGAAATGAGAGCTCATGTGACTCTGACCTCTGAGATGGACAAAACCACACGTATTTAGAAGAAAGGTTTTTCCCCTTTGGAAAATTAAATAAAATTAAACAGAGATGGGTATAATATTCACAGCCTATTATATCTCTTATTTTTGTTCTAGGAGACTGGTACAATGACCTGGGTAGTGAATTAGGAGGAGAATATCATTTCAGGGGCAGGAAGGTAGATTAACTATGCAAGTCCACATACTATTTTCCGCAGATAGCAAATTAGAGAGATTCATCACAGCTCTTCCTAAGGGAGCAACTTGTAAGTGCTCTACTACAGTAGGAGGCATACTGTCCTATCCTACACATTTTTGGTTGGGTTTTTTCCCCCACCAGTAATAGGTTCTGCTTTGCTCATTCATCAACAACTTAACTTTAAACTAATATGATAGCACAGGATAAGCTGAAATGCTCCTTTCTTTAGTATCCCAGACAACTTTGGGGTCAAGGACTATGCATTTTATTATAATGACCAATATAATTTTAAGAATAGGATTGCAGGGGAAATAGGAAGTTCACAGAACACTATGTAATTTTATTTGTGCTTATTTTTGCTATTATCTGTTAATAAGTTTGAGCATAAACCAAGTGAAATCCCATGAGTATGTTTAGATCTTGTGCAACAATAAATTTGTTGGGGTTTAACCCTTTCCTATATTTATCTCTGAAAACCATGGATTCAGTTCAAGAGAACGAAGAACAGACAGAAAGAGAGGCTTAAATCTGAGATTAAACTGTGTGTGGAGTTACTTTTTTATATTCCTGTGATTGCCTGGCTTCAGCACAATTTGTTCACTTGTTTCTTTTTGCATAAAAAAAATCAAGTCCTTGAAAAAAATTAGTTTGTATATCCTTTGATTACACCTCATGGTGTGGGAGTACAGAATCTTCTCATTGTAAGAGAAGACAGAAGAATCTGACCAGAAATTTGGGGCTGTCAGATCACTGTGGCGCTATATTAATGCATTTCAGATCTTAGTTTAAGGTCCATGGGCCAAGCGTAATATTTAGCCTGCCTTTGTATACCTACATATCTTATAAGAGAAGACATTACCTGTTGTTCCTTGAATGCTTAGAGTTCTGTTATGATACTTAGAAACCAATTATATGTGCCAAAGCTGTGCCTTGTGATATCTTGAAATGCAATCATATGTGAATGGATGGATAGCCTGTTATAACAACTGGGAAGAAAGCAGCTAACTTTTGGGAGTTTTAAAGGGCTTTACTCTTCAATTAAGCTGCATTTTGTAGATGAGGTGAATTGATTGCTCATTACTGTATCACATACTGCATATAGCTTTGGATTCACTGCATTTCATTTATACAGTCATATGTTATGTGGATATCTTACTCCACAGACCCCCTTTCTCATTTTTTTCCCCCTCATCAGTTGCAAGAATATTCTGTGCACGTTGCCGTGTGAAAGACTGACAGCACAGTTTTCTGTTCAAGGGAAAACATCGATTTGATGGTTAAAGACTTGATGACAGCAGGTATTTAAAGTATGAGTGATATTGTACGACCCCCTAATTTTTGAAAGGGTGCACGTGGTGATGGGGAACACTCATAGCTATTGCAAGAGCTTTGGTAAGCAGAACAACATCTGGTACTACACCTGCTTGAAAAAAGGGACACAGGATGAATTGAGTGGCCATAACTCCCCTGTTTTTTTCAAGAGTTGTACTTGAACAGTTACATAGTACTGAGACACTAAGACTAGAGGCATGAATTTCAGTCAGTAAACTCTGAATGACAATTCTAAATGATTTAAGAAATACAGTCATAAAAAAGCGAATTCATAGGTGTTATACAGCAATGTGTGTGTGAAAAGTATCCAAAGGGCTCTGCGGAATCTGGGACTTATTTTTCTTAATTTTTTTTTTTTAATCAACAAATCAAAATATTCAAAACCCACTGAGCTAAAGTTGATAAAAGGCTGGAACACAAGTAGCTGATTGAGTAGGGGAGGTTTAATAATAACTTGTGAAATTACAGGAAGTTATTGTGACCTTAGAAAATAAAATGCAGACTCTAGGGTTTAGAAAATAGTAATAATAATATGCCTATACTCTATACCAGCCAAAAATCTGTGAGGTATCTGATATGCTTCTTAGCATGACAAATTGGAAGTTACTCACTCTCAGTTTAGCTCAGGGCACCTGGTTAAAAATAAACTCTCAGAAAATAACATACCTGTGGCTGAATAAATGGGACATGGTACCATTCCCAGAAGGTATTAATGTCTATTAGATGCCACTTTATTCATAATACCCTATATAGAGGTAGCTCTTGACATAAGAGCACAGGATGTGTCTTCATTTGAACTTTAAGGATGTATTTCAGCACCAGGAATAACTCCAGACAAACTGTCAGAAGGCTAGATTTTCAGTGTAGCTTAAATCAGCGCAGTTCATGAAACCAGCAGAGCTGCACTGATTTATACTACCAAAGGAACCTGTCCGTCACATAGAAACAACTTAAAGTACTGACATATATTTAATTGTCTGAGGGCTGTGTGTGTGCATGTGTGTTTATTTTTACTGTTACTTCTGACTATTTATGAAATGGGTCTTCTTTGTCTGTAGGGCAGATACTTAATATTTTCACTACTCTTCAGAAAATAAAGCTGTTCTCAAATGAATAATTTTATTATGACATCAAAACCATAATTTCTTACTTCATCAAAAAATTCCAAAGCTACATTATACTTTATAATGTCTGTATCTTTATAGAAAAAGCAAGACATGGCTTAGTCATATGGAAAATTTTCACAGATTACTTACATGTTTATGGAAGGGTGAAGGGTGATTCAACAGATTGTAATCTTCCTTGAGTCAGCTGTGAACAAATGCCCCTGAAAGGGTGCTAAGAGACACCATATGGTGGGAAGTATTTGTCTTTCATAAGGGCAACCAAGGTTCAGCTGCACTTGGATGAAGGTGGGCTGTACAGTAATAGGCATTTCCCATCATGGTCTGGCAAGTTCTGCATTAGGTAGTCTATAACATGGGGCTACACGTTTCTTACTGCATCCCTCCCCCCATGTATATGATGTATATGAGATGTATATGAGCCTCCATGTCTCATGTATATGAGACTTATTTTCATATCTAAAAGTGTGATGGCAGGTGCTGCTAAGTAGAGAGGAGGGGGCTTCTCTAAGACGTAGATAGATCCTAGGGTAGAATTTCATGAGCTGTTCATTCGATAACAGTGTCAACTTAAGTAATCTTAACCTTTGCTCCTTCCCACTTATTCGTATCGTCATGCTACCTACTCAGTTGTGCTTGCAGATATTCTGGACTGGGAACCACATCTGGCCAAAAAAGAAACCAGTATTTTTCTATTAAGGTTAATTTTTATCTGTGCTGTTTACTAACTCAGGTTCACAATGTGATTCATGCAAATTGATAGCTATGCACTTGAAGTGATAATGTGGAAATAGGGCAGAGAGGTGTGTAAAGAACCATTACTGAATGCAGTTTGTCTCGACATTGCCATTGTACCACCGTTTCCCGCCACCCAGAAGGTTGTGCCCTCACGGTCTGCACACAAAACATGTACCTGCACAAGGCCCAAAGCGCAAAAAAGGTAGAAGGCGTCCAAAGGAGACAGCACGTATGACACGAACTGTACATATGCCAGTGCGATCTGCAAGGGACCACAACCCCTATAAAAGGAGTGTGTGTGGTCCAGTGAGAGAGAGCTCTTTCCTGTCTTCGTCCCTCCCCTTCGGACCTCTCGGAACCCGCCTCATCGAAGTCAGCATCGTGTGGACTGAACCTGGAGCAGCAGATGGGGGCACCGGAGCATCGACTGAGCTACAGATGGAGGCGCCAGAACATTGCTGGACCCGGGGCGGTGGTAGCTAGTCCTCTCTTTCTCTCTCTCTCATTCACCCCGTCCTCCCTGACGTAAACCCGCTCCCTTTCTAGCTCTCCTCTTCTCTCATTCCCCTTTTCCCCCTCTTTTTTTCCTCAGTTCTTTCCCTTTGCCTTTCCCCATTCTCCTCTGTTACCTTCTCACATGGTTCCCTCCTCCCCCTGCGTCACAAATAAAGTTGAAAGGTTGCATGACATTTGACCAGATTTAGTGTCTTAATCTCGTCCTTGGGATCGTATCGAAACCTCCCCAACATTGGATCGGGACAAGGTGGTACTCCATCTGTAGTGGTGGTGCAGAAACTTTCGGGCATCATTTTTCTATTCAGATTCAGGTTTTTTGTTGCTTATGGAAATATGCTTAAAGGAGTAGTGTTGTTGCAGCTATAATGCAGCTATGAGACATGATCTCCCCTCTGAAACTAGAAAGATGTCTTAAGTAACCAAAAAGCATGTTAGAATTTTCTAGTAATATTAAGTGGTCTAATAAAAGATATTGTCTGTGACCTTGCCTCAAATAACAACATTGATAGTGCCATGGATTTCAATAGGACTGCTGATCTGCATCTAAAGATGCATCTACTGCATGTAAAGATCTGCATCTATGTTAATGATTATAGAATTGGTACTGTAGTTCACAAAACTTTTATTTTTGAAAATATAAATATAGGAGATTTTAGACATCTTCTTGTTATTTAGAACAGGCATAGACAAATTTCAAGAAGACAAAGATCTTTTCCTTGTATATAACTCAGGTAATGAGGAATAGTTTAAGGAAAAAGTAAAATCCACAAACTAGCCTGTGTTAAGATTTTTAGTTTCTTTTTTTTTTTTCCAGAGGACATCTCCAATGGTTACTTAATATTTCTAGCACAGTCAACTCATTTTCTCTCCTTGCCGTCTGTGACCTCCTGTTATAAAGTAATTTATTTGCAGACTCCTCTGGTTCCTTTCCCAGCTGAATACTGTCACAGGCAAATATTTTCATAATAAATTTACATGTACATGCAGCAGCAGAAAACCTCCACCTACATCTTTTTCATGCAAGCCTTAACCTGTATTCTTACAGTCCCTGCCTAAAATAAGTTAAGTTAAAATCAAGCCATAAAGTTTTCTCACTTGGCCTTTGATAATTAGAATGCCAATGCCAAATAAAGAATGACACCTTCCATTACTTGTTGCTAATCATACTGTACAATATAACTAGGGAGAAATTGTATTTCTACACTTTTTATTACATGGCATTGTCATACACTCTACTGTAACATCTTTGTGTTACAAAAAGCAGTAATAAAACTGAAACTCAGTAATTGTAGACTTGGCATAGAAGCTCCACAAGGAATACTTTCTTCTCTCAGTCAGCAAAAGTGATTGTGTGGCAAATGACACACCTGCTTTTAATGGCTAACTGGACACGGCTTCATTACAGACATTGTAAAATTAATACATCTTCAACTGCGCCCTCTTCTTGGCAGAGATACAGAATATGGAAATGTACTCAAATCCTTTGCAGCATTGTGATCTCATTCCCAGAAGAACTATCTCCAGGAGACTCTACAAAGGCAAAGCAAATCCATCATCAAGGGATATAGCATGGATGTGCTGTGGCTACCATTTTGTTAGCTTAACACCTGCTCCTGTTTTTCAAAGCTGTGTATTGACTCTATGAACATTTGCAAAATAAATCCAGTTTTGAGAAGGATCAAGAATTGCTTTCTGTGGTGTCTGGCCTGTCTCCCTGTTCTCATTTTGTCAGGGCTGCCTTCACAGTTTAAGTTTTACTTCTGGCCACAGCACATGGATCACCATTGCCTACAGAAAAATCAGAATTCCTTGCAACTCAAAGTTAGATTATAGTGAAAAGTTACATTACTTTCATCTATAAGGCCCTTCCTGTAGACTTTAAGCCCTGTCCTAAAAAATCAAGAGCTTCTCTTTTTTTCTTTTTTTTCCCCATAGGATCATCTCTGATAATATTGCTTCATTTGATGTGAACAGTTATTTTTGGAAAGAGATAACTTGGTTTGGAAAATAATCCTGATGATATGACCTTATTTGGCAGATGAGAAGCCTCCCCCCTTCCTTGCTCCCGCCCCCCCCCCCCCCCCAAGTTGGTTATGGACAAAGTGCCAGAATACACATGCCCATTTTTCCCATAGTATTTGACAGGATATAATGCTTTTGCACAAATCTTGTTTGGACAGTGATTCTTACAGCAGACTCATGTAGGCACCAGCTGTAAAGGTAGTGACCAGCCCCTGCCATCACCTATATACTGTGAAGAAATTATAATGTCTCAACTTGTGATAAGTCCACATACTGAGAGTCCTGAATGAGGCCAATGTTTCAAATGACACACAGTAGAGCAAGGTTGAGACAAGCCACCTCTACCAAAGAAATAATAGCTATCACTTAAGACATCTTTGGCCTCAGGGTATTCTGACTCCTGGACTTTGATACACTTTTTCTAGTTCATGCTGAAGTGGTATATATGCATGACCTTTACTCATTAATGAGGTGAAGATTTGCTAAAGAAAAAAACACAAAATCTTAACAGTGTCTGCTAAAAATGGCCTATATTTTAAGAAGGTAAGGACAGAGAAGGTAGGTGTCCTGACAAAGTCATAGTAGGAGCTGATAACCAGGAGATTTCTTCTATATACTGTTCACTTTACTTTTAAAAAGACTTATTTCTGCATTTTCACTCCTTATGAGAGACAGAGAAAAATGTCTCGGTAGAATGAAATAAGTAGGTTGTTCCTGATGGAAGTAGCAAGGAAAGAGTTCAAGTTTCGAAGCTCAGTTCTGTAATTTGTAGTGCGCACATGTAACATTAAGCATATCAGTTCTTCCGTGACTCCTAGCTGCACTTGTGGCCTTCAAGCTGGTTGCTTCCTTTTGTTAAAGAATCCAGGCACAACATACGATTTCCATGCTAGGGAGAAATTACAGCTCTGGCACTGGTCTGCAGAATTACCCTACTGTTTTGCATTTGTGTTAACTTCAAACTGTATTAACAGAGACTGATGACTAACTAAAAGTTGGACACACCACAGGATTTCCAGTTCACACTGTTTTTCTTTTAGCTTTTAGCTAAACAATGCCATCCATACTCAACAAGAACAAGAGGCTCTGAGGTCCAATACATTGATTTTCCATCTGAGTACCCAGCCTAACCAAAGTTTCAGTGAGGGACTTTATTCTCTTTTTCTACATACAACCCATTATCCATAGTTGTATCATTTAATGAAAATTAATTACTATTAAGAAAGCTCTGAGACACTATTAATACATAAGGGTCTAACAAAATACTGCTTTCTGCCTTCCCTACTTCCTTTCTTTTATTGTTTTTAATTAATGCATTTTAAGGTTACTGAGGAACAATGATCAATATCACCTGGAGAGTAGTAGGGAAAGAAAATTAAACCAACCTTCTGAATGACATTTCTTGACTTTCCCTTCAAAAAGTACATATTATTCACCACATCCTGAGTACATGTGCTAGGTTCTAAAGGATCACAGCAACATATTATGAAAAAAAAAAAAAATGTAGGGAGGGAGCTTTAAGCACTTTCTTTGCTTTCTGTTTGGCTTCACTAAAGTAGTCTGCTGGATGGAAGTAAGCAGAATTGCCTACCTACCTGAGGATATTAAACAGCTAAAAATTGTTAATGCTAATACTATGTTTATTTCTGGTGATTTTTTTCAAGTTGAGCTCCATTTAAATGGAATTTTCAGAAGAAGTGAAATCTTTATTTCCAACACTGTCATTTGTATGAACTACTCACAATAAGTAGTAAATTAAAGAGGCCATAAACAAAAAAATAAAAGAAAGAATAGATACTTTAGATGTTCTAAAATTACTAGGAAGAGTGAACACAGCTGCTAGGTTGAGTGCAAGGTCACAAGGAAACAATGCAGAAGACAGAGGAAGGACTGGTTCACTTGTCAGCCTCCAAACCCTCACTAACTTCAACACAGACTCTTTCTTCCAAGGTATCTCTTCCTGGGGGCCTGTATCATTGTCTAAGTTGGTAGAGAACAGTCTCAAAAGAAAAAAGCCCCTAAACCACCAAACCTTTCTTACTTCAGGACCCCAGCATGCTGGTGTGGATGCAAAAAAAGGCAGACAAACCAAGAAGATGGTCTTAATGATCACTTCATAGGAAGCCCCAATATAAACATCTGAAAAAAGCCCCATAGTTTCCAGATTTATTTCCATGCAAGGTACTGCATTCTTCCTCCATAAACCCCTTGAACTAAAGTAATCATTTTCTTTTTTCTTCATAAACAAATACACTTAAATGCCTGGGAATTCCTTGTTTCTTGGATCTTTTTTTCAGGACATTTGAAGAGATTGTGTTGGCTCTCTCCAGGGAGTCTATCCTGAAGATGCGTAAACACAGCCAGTATTGTCATGCTGCCACTTTTCATGGTGATATTGTGAGTCTCAAAACATATGGTGTTTTTCTTAAAGCTTCAGCTACCAGAGTAATGACTGTTAGCTGTTTACTTAGGTTATTTAATATCAGCCATGGAGATTTTAATACGGAAATATTTCACAGGCCTTAAATGTGTGTGAGGCAGAAACCCATCAAATCCTGGTTTTGCAAGTGAAGAACCAAATCCATGGAAAGATTAAGAATTGTAAGGTCACACAGGAAATCTGCTGCATGTACCCAGGTTTTTCCAAGCC
The DNA here is from genome assembly GCA_017310255.1 of Butorides virescens. Taxonomy (NCBI): domain Eukaryota; kingdom Metazoa; phylum Chordata; class Aves; order Pelecaniformes; family Ardeidae; genus Butorides; species Butorides virescens. The sequence goes on from JADKXX010003665.1 coordinate 24,743, forward strand.
CTTTAGGCTAGTGTCCAAATCACTGATTCATTTTTTATTCAGCTTTCAGGTAAGACTAGCAAGCAAACAGAAGACTAGGATATTTTGATAATGTAAAAATGACTGAAAAGGTTACATCTAAAATCTTAAGGTTATAAAGAGAAGTAAGAACAAAGACTATTTCAGCTTTATAGCATTTAAAAAAATCTCATTCCATTTAGGGCTTGAAGTTAGTAATTATGTTATTTCCTCCAGCATGAATAAAATAGGAGTTTTGAAAATAACACCTTTCACGGTATTCCTTCTGGCATCCCCTTATGATAGAAGACATCTTGTATTTCATGACCAGAGAATGATATGATGCAACCAATCATGACTATATGCCTTATTAAAAGCATAATAACCATCTTGTAGCATGTTCAATGCTCAGCAGTCCAGTAGAAAGAACTGACAGATTTTGAAGTGACTGACGAGGACTTGATAAGACAATTTCTGTTCTGATTCAGGAGAAACTGACCTTTCAAAAGTCTCTCTGCATGAGGACACTGACCTACCAATACAGTCAATCTCCCCTTATATGTAAAAATGCTCCACCTCAGCAAAGAAAACCACCTCCTGAGGACAGAAAGAAATATTACCTTTAAGAAAGTCAATAAAGTACTTAACTTAGCAACTACCTTTTGACCCTCTTTCTTCCAAAGAAAGATGTCATGCCCAGGCTAGGCCTACAGTACTCCTTCCCACATACAGGATGTAAATATCAGGAACTCCCTTTTGCCATTTTTCCTTACCTTGAGGTATACAGGGGGGAAGAGAGCTGCTCAAGAGCTTGCAGAGATTTCATGAGCAGAATTGAAACAGTGATACAGGATCGAGTGATCCAAAACTCAATAAACTCAGTACAGATTGTCCATTTTCTTCCTTTTCCCATTAACTTTGCAGACCCAGTCCAAAGACAGCAGAAGTATTACTTTTGCCCTTCCAATCCCACGTCAAACAGGGTATGGAAGCACCCTAATTGCAGACTAAGTGACTGAGACCATTTGGAAACCCAGCTGTTTGCTGACACAGAAGGTCCACGTTACTTCCCTAAGATTTACAATTGTTTGTTATTTGTTCTTTTCTACTCTTTTACTGAACCACATTATCTTTGGCAACCTTGGCCCTAACTCACTTGACTTCATAATGAGAAGGCACATTTCTCAAAGCAGATAAAATGTATAGCATTTAGTCTTTTTTTCTTCATTTTCAGAGCTATGTTATGCTGCTGTCCATCCAGAGCTTAATAACCATAAGAAATGTATTCTACCTCTTCATCCTCCTTTCAGGAGACCCTTAACAGGCTATTTTAGCAGTCCTGGTCAGTAACCTCACCTAAGAAGTCATTCATAGGCCTCTCTTCCATTCAAACCGTTCTGACAAAGAGTAGCTGCTGAACAGTTAAGATGTCCTACAACATACTTTAATCATCTAATCCTTGCAACATTGATATTGTTGGGAAATGCTGAAGGAGGGCTTTCCTTTTCATGGAGATGAAATCGTAGCACTTCATGTCTTCATTTCTCACCCTTTTCTATTTCCCTTTTGTTCAAAGAGAAGATGCTGCCTACATACAACTAATAGTCAATATACTAATGAAAGCAGAATACTAATTACAGTGCCAATGGAAAAAAAAAAAAACAACACCTACAAATCTGGTGCTAGAATTCTTTGAGCTGGGACAGACCTTACTTGCTGCTGTAACACGGATGCATATTAAGCCATGAATTTCATTTCCAGTTCTGCTCAAACTGAGTTAGTAAAAGGGAAGAGCAGGGCACCTGTATAATTTGCATTGGGAAAAAACAAATGCTATGGAAATCTGCAAGGTTCTAGAGAGGAGGCTAACTATGATGCTTCTGACAAGATTATTTCCCTCTTGATTATGTTTGAGAGATGATAGGAAAATTCTAGAAATGCTGAATTGAAGAAACACATTTGTTAACTGCTCTGACAGCCTGCTCTCTGATCTTAGAAAATGTAAGCACACTGAGCATAGCAGTGGCGTGGTTTGTTTCTTGAGTGCTTTGTATTGCTTGAAAAAAATATACATAGAATAGAAATCAAAGTCTGCAAGGCCTGGTTTATAAAAGGGTGTTTAATTTTGACTGAAAGTGAATTACTCATAAAATGAAAATAAATGGAAGATCACAGTCAATTATGTGAGTCCTTCTTAAAGTCTGTGTTCCTTTTTTAACAGGGGAGTAAAAATACTACTCTGGTATTAGAGGCAGTAAAATACTGTGGTTCTCTCATGTTAAATTACAAAACTTCTGACTACAAATGAGCTGTACAAAACTTCTCAGTTATGTTAGAATCACTGTGCATTCACAGCAGACTCAAACTCCTCAGAAGTACTGTGCTTCTTGCAAATGTGTAGCATAGTTACCTTTGATAAAAATAGGGTGTAATCATTGGAGGACATTACCCTTCTTCACACATAAGTAAATAAGTACAGAGACTTACATGAACTAGACATTAAAAAGTATCCTTCATGTAACAAGCTTGCATAATGAGGGAAGTACTGTATTGGTTGCAAAAATCCAAAGCAGCATCAATGCTTTGAATTTGCAAGTTAATTTATAGTGCTCTCTCTGGAATTTATATTTCTTCCTTCTTCCTATGTACAAAACTAAGGTTAACCACAGACCTCAAGGCCTGGACTATTTTCCTGTGATGGGGACAAAAGCTCGTGTACACTCCAGTTTCACCCCAGTACAGGCTAGAGAGCAATCAGAGGATGCCCAGGTCCGGGAGTGTGGAGGGACTCCCAAGCTTAATGGATTAATACTTCCAAGAGCAGAAATCTTGTCTGATGTATGCATAATTAATTCTTACCTCATACCAAGTAGTTTTACCAGACTTTGTTCATCCTTTACAAACTGTTAAATCTTCACTGTAGTTCTCACACAGCTGCATTTCAGCTGTAAAGAATATTGCATAGCATGTTTCACTGGGAGAAAAATTGGCTTTTTAATGTAAAAGTCCCCATAACTCCTGTTGCAGCAGTTTTCTATGTTAAAACTCAGAAGGCACTAGCTTCCAAAGGTATCTAATCTGTACCTTTTCACTTCTTTTTGTCAAAACAGCCATTCTTAAGAATAAGAGAATTTAATGTTAAGATTGATTTTTCCCCCATTCTTTGACTTGATACAAATTTGCATAATGCTATTCATTATCATTTTAATTTTGACTTTCCAACCTATATGGCCAGGTTCATCAGCTGTTATGTCACTGCGAGAGTAGATCAATCATTTAAGCCAATTTTGGCTGTCACACTTATTGTTGATAAAGATTAATTGCCTTAAATTGAAATAATATTGGCAAGTTCTGCCAGAAGTCACATCTCCCCTTTCCCTCCCAGATCCACTCTGAGTGCAGCCGGTAGTCTGAGGTAAGGAATTCTGTGTGCATTTTTACCCTAAAAATTCGAAAATGGAGAAACATTTTTCATACGCTTCTTGCATAGACAAAAAACCCCAATGCCCTACAACACTTCAAAACCCTATGAGTCAAGATGATGTTCTCTCTCCTGTTAAAACCTGTCAAACAATCACATAATATCTTATGGCTAAGAAAAAAATTACTGTAAAGTACAATAACATTTCGTAAGGAAGGAGTTTTCTATTACCTCTGTTGATGAACTGGGAAAGCCCTACCTGAAACAGCTTTATGTTGACATAACATCTATTTATAATTATTTTTATAACATAGAAGAGCTCCCATAAATTATTCTGCTTGGAATTTGTGTGTAGCAAAAGGTTTATTTCTAAGCAGCTAAATTTTTGCTTAATGTTCGTATGTGTTCCTTGTTTCCCTGGTGACTTTACTGGAGAGACACTGAGAAAGTTTAGGACCAGGTGCTCATGAAGGACATCTATCACAGACTACAGCATCAGAGAGAAACACTCACTGATAACACTTCCCTACCTACCCAACTTCTGAAAGATCTGAATCTTCAAGCTGGGTTATTTTGTGGAACCTTCAGACAGAAATGGGAAAAATTTCTCTGGGACTGTCTACATTTTTGCAAGATCCAGCCTGATGATGGTACCTCACTTGTCCATGATGTAAGTAGCTTGGTAAGTGGGAGAAATGGTGTTGCACAAGGGAGGTTATCCAAGGAAGAGTGTCACTTCTCGTAAGTTGGTGAGGGTCTTCAGTAGACTAGGAGAGAGGACAGAGTGGAAGTTCTTGAATGTTCTGTGGGGCTTTCACACTTTTTAGAGGTCTCAGTTTCAGTCTAGGGAATTCCTCTGACTCCTTCAGATGAGTTCCCAGGACACTTCAAGCTGATCCTGATTCCCTGTAAACAATACCCACAGCTAACACAGTTAAGCTCAAGTTGAATCACCCATAAGTAAAGTGGTGAAAGTCACTCAAAACTTCCTTTTCTCTGAAAAATATAATTCAGAATTAGCAGGTTTTTTTTTTTTTTTTTTTTTGGGGGGGGGGGGGGGGGGAATTGAAAAGAAATTCTGAATTTTGAACAACTTCTGAACAGCTTCCTTGAAGAAAATGTATGGGATTGTTTTACTAAAGAGATAAAAAGGAACGAGAAAACAGCAGTAGATTTTGGTGTAACAAAGAAGCCAGAGCTAGACTAGGAGAAGGCAGCAATTCCAGTAAAAGAGTGGATGATACCCACAGTACTTGAATCTGTTGGAAACCATTAGAATAATGTCTTTATGAATTAGGTGCACTGAGATGAACATTATCACAAAGTAGGGGAGTGTAGCTTGTAGAGTCTTCCTTTTACCCCTTGCTTTCAACTCAGATAATAGTTTTTTCACTGTAGTTAGAAGATTCACAACCTATCAAGCCTGATGGATGTCTCCTTGTCTCTAGCAGAGAGACAGGTGGTATTTGTTTAAAAGGTGGCATAATTCCAAAATATGCTTATTGCAAGAGCTTCTGAACTCCAGCAGGAGAGAGTGTGAAACCTAATTAACTATGGATGCCTCTTCCCAATATTTATTCCTACAGTTGAGTTCTGTGATGAGTTTGGTATTATTCATAAAGTTGAGTGGAAGTGGTAACTCATCCATAAGGCAATTTTTTATATCTAAAAGTGATAGGTGAAAACATTTTTCAGATTTTTCATAAAAAAAGTCTGAAAAATTTTCAGCATGTGTCAGAATTTTGCATTGCAACTTTACTCTTATAAATACCATACATCATAACAGTCAGAAATATAGTAATACAGAAAAGTAAACTTAAATGAAAAGGAGAGGTTTAGTTCCCTAAAATAATTCCGATGACATTGACAAAATCCCACAATACATATTATTTCAGCAGTATCTGCTGAGAAATTTTGACTGCATTTAAGTATTTGTGAACCCAGACAGGCTGTAATATCATGCTCTGTAAACTCCTCCAGTATGAAATGTCTCAAATTTGTCCAACACCACAGTGTGAACACAGTAGGAAACATTCATATTGCAACATAATATATACATTATCTTTCAGATATTTTTTTCTCTAATTTTAATAGAAGTTGTAATGATCTTCTGAAGGGGATAATGTGATTACTTTATAGTGGTAAGGAGTCAACCCCATATTTCTGTGAAGAGTGTCACATATTCTGAACCTATGTGCTTTTCATTGAAGAAGTTATTCTCTTTAGATCATCAATGATTGCATGATAACATGTCGAATACAGTACACACTTAATTTCACTACAATCTTATTTAACAGCTGCTTTAGCAGGAAGGCATTTTTAAACTGTTGGGATAGTTGTAGAGTCCAAAATGCAATGCCTTTTTTAGGATTTTAAATAGATAAGCACATGTGACAAAATTCTGCTGGAGTAGTGCTAGGAAACTTTAAGAGTGAAATGTCTAAGTCTTAGCTACTCATCAAAATGAGTGGCCTCCTCCTATAGGAAAAAAAAAAAAAGCGGACTTTGATTTATATGACCTACCTGGGGAATACTTCTAATCTAATCTAATTCTTATTCTTCAATAAGATGGATCACTACAGTGTGTTGGCTTCTCTCTTCTGATTATAAAACAGGTCTAAAAAGGCTAGTTCAGGCTCAAGCAGCTAACTTTTAAATTCTTAGTGAGAACAGATGTATCTTACATATCAGTATATAATCAAAACATTTCTCTTCAAAAGCATAGGTTTTAAGTTATTGAATTTTTTAACTTTGATTTTTTTATCTAAACAGGAAAATAAATTCTACTGACAATTTTTACCTTCAGTTACTGTTGAGATATCCATAATTTTTTTATTTATTTAGAGAATATTTGGATAGGAAATATTTTTTCCTCCCTCCTACACAGTTTTTCAAAGTAGCACACTGAGAATAAATAAGGCTTAAATAAAGTAAGATTAAAAATGACATCCAAGTCTGATAAAAAAATATATCATTTAATTTAATATTAGATGTTGGATATTAAAAAGTAATTTCTGACCAAATATGAAAGAGAATAATTTAAAATATAATCAAGACAAATCTGCATCGAGGAAGCCAAATTTTGACCCTTAGCTAGACTTATATATAGCATAATAACTATTTTTTTTTAATTTATCAATTTCAAAATTTAGGGATTGGAAGACAAGCATATGGACATGGTGATAAAGATATGTGTTGAAATATAATGTGTGTGGAATTATTTTTTAATCCTCTGCTTAGTTGGTTAACTGAAAGCTAATTCCATATATTTTTTGAAAGATAGTTTTGCAGAAGTAAATAATCTTTAATTGATATTTCTCTTGGTAAGCTTTATTTTGACTTGGAAAAGAGTGAGGAAAAATTTCAGATAAATAAGAAGATGAAAATAAGCTTCAGATATTCTTCACCAACTTGTCAATTGTTCATGAGCCACACTTTTCAGAGTTCTTATTGCACATGCATTTACAGCACAACAGCTCAGCCTTTCCAAAGGTGTGAGTTGCTAAAAGTGGCTCACTGAAAAGACAGCATAAAAGTCTAGGAAAAACACCTTGGCAATATAAATTACTTTTCAATTATACAAATCTCCTTAAGAAACATAGCAAAAAAGGGTTGCATAGACAGACATTTAAACAAATTGTTACCTGTGCTTCACGGAAAATTTAATTTTCACTTGTATTATTAATTATAATGTTTTGCAGTTCCATATTACTTTCCATCTGAGAGCTTGAAAGTACTTTGCAATTAAGAATAAATTACTGAAGGTAAGAAAATCATGTTGCCCTAGAAATGCCAGATCAGTAACATTATGCCAGGACGCTTTCTAGGAGTGTTTTCTGAAGGCAGCAGTAGGCGAAGAACCGTGAGCAATTAGTAAATTAAAAGGGGTTTTTTGTGTGTGTGTTTGTTTGGTTTTTAATCTTCCTGGTTGACCTTAATTGTGATCTTCTCTTTTAAAGAATGGCATAAAAAGTATCCTTTCAGACTGTGGGGGAGGGAAACTATAGTTGTTAGAAAAACCTTCTGTCACAGCAGACACCGAAAAAACCAGCTCGTGTAAGCGATAACTTGACTGCACAACTGACTGTAACAAGTCGTGAAAAAAAATCAGCAAATTAAAAAATGCTAAATAATTTCTGTGACACCTGAGTCAATAGAGCTTAGTTACCAAACTCCAAAAAGGCTTTCAGGTCCCACACAGCAGAGAATATAACCAGAGGGTTATATTCTGCCTGAAGTCAACTGGAAAGAGCAGTCACTCAGTAGTAACAGGCAGAAGGCTGGGTTAGCATGGGCTTTGCTATTAGTGATGACCAAAGACTAGAGGGAGCACAACTGGATCTTGACGTCTAAAGTTCCAACCAGGGGGAGGTCATTTCAGGGAAATGTACATACATACATATAATGTGTATATGTCTACATTTACATACATATACACGGACACACTTATATAGAGAGAGTTCAACCAAAGAAGCCGAATAGCAGATGCTGGAATATTTCACTGATTCCTGTGCTGCACAATGCCGTGGCACGATATTCTGTAGCAAACACTACACTTAATCACTTGGTGCCCTCCCATACATGCACAATTCATAAGCTTAGCCAACTGTGTAGAATGGGTAGAGGTTGTATGCTGGTATAAAGCATGCTGCTATAGAAAATATCTGTTTTTTGTAAATTACCTTTACAAAAAATATTTACTTCTATTTGCTATAATGAATTACATTTGCTAATAGTAGTAATAAATAGACTTACAGATAATTAAGTTTAATATTATTGATGGTTGAAGTTACTGCTATTCGTTTCATAAGTCCAAAGAGATCTCTGGATTTTGCAGACCAGCCTTCTGTCAAGCAACATGTGGAGTTTTATATTTTTATACTGTTTCAGGACTACCAACAAATCTGGTTTTATATATATATATCTTCTCATGGCAATTTATCGTGCAATAGTATTTTAAACAATCTTCTGGGATTTACAGGAAAACACATCTTTTTTACTCCAAAATAGAAGTTCTGTGTTATGTAAACATTCTCAACTTCTGTGTTGTTTGGTTTTAGTATTTTTTTTAAAATTTCTACAACCAGTTCATATTTTGTAAGAAAACTATGTAGTAGTATTACAAAAATAATTGTTCATTTAGGCTTCGGGAATATTGTATTTTTCTTCTACGTATGTGTGTAAGCATGTATGAACATGCCAAGATTGTCTAGCTGCAAATCACAGTTCACAGATCTCATGGCTTGTTTAGTGATTCTAAATATTTTTCCTATTTAATCTATTTATTATCAAGTGATCCGGTAGTGGATTTCTGATAAGTTTGCTGTACATCTTTATTTTTAAATGATTTTGAGGAATCTGTTGAGAAGCTCTGACATCTCTAATGTTTGCCATTGGTATCTGAAATTGGATGTGGAAAAAGCCCAGGGGTTTGAGAAGTGCCTTTTCTTCTGCCATTCTTCTCAGGTGTGATTGTGATATAGTCAGCTGAAAGCCAAGTTTTCTTTTTTGTAGCTTGTTTCCTCAGGAAAGATGTAGCAAACTGACCAAGATAATAATCGAATGTGAACATCCTAATCTATGGGCTGGGCTGATGCCAGCACCTTGGTGACAGTGAGAATGGCAATGATGAACTAGAAATGAGTAAGTGGCTGAGGAACAGATGTAAGAAGAGGGAAGGCTGAGAGGATCTGCTTGGCATTTATGTTCTAATTCACAACCTTAAACGTGGTGTGGAGGGAACTACTAGGAACAAATACAAGGAGGGAAATAAAAGTTGGAAAAAGTGGTCTATTCCTAGTTACTCATTCGAGTCCTAAGTCCAGTGGTGCCTCTTCTGCATCCCACCCTTCACCCCCACCACACGCTCTACCTTACATTCTACCAATAACAAAGCACAGATGATAATCAACATAATCAGTTCTGTATATTAAGAGGTAGAAAGTATGATCTTCACTTCCTTGATGTTATTCAGGCAGGACCTATTATGACACAACACAGCATAACTGAGGCTGAAAAGTATCTCTGAAGGTCTCTGGTTCAACTCTCTGCTCAGAGCAGGTCTAATTTCAAAGTTGAATCAGGTTGCTCACAACCTCATCCAAGTCAAGGTCTGAATATCTCCAAAGTTGAAGATCCAATTTATACATATTTATTTTTAACCCTTCCCCATAATGAAGTCCTTAATTCAATTCATGGAAAGCTCTATAATGAAAGGCTAAATTGGAAAAGATAATAATTAGATAGAAAAGTCAAACACACCAAAATAAGGAACTGACATATTTAGAGTTTTCTGAAAAACTGTAATTCTGTCACTGTGGGTATGAGGAAACAGCTTTCAGTTACCTGATCACATGCTCTTCTTACAGCTGCCAATTTCACTTTGTCTCCTAAGCTAATTCAATGCATGAGATGGGTACACAAAGAGGCAAAAATAATTTTACACAGATACATTTTGTCTGGTATGTTCTCACTGTCAAAGAAAATTTAACAGCTTTTGCAGTCCAAGCAAATTTATTTTGTTATAATAGTGGTAATTAATAAGCAATAATCAATATAGATACATTCATTCATTGCTTATTCTACAAAAATCACGTGTGTGAGGCCTTTTTAATGGAGTCCAAAGGTACTTCTTTTTTCCTTTTTTATTTCTACCACTCATATTGCAGATATAGCTATATATACACACATAAATATAGTATGTATATTGTGTGTGTATATAATAAAGACAAACATCAGAATTATCTTACAAAATAAAGAAAAATACTCAGTAAGTATATATATTAAATATATTAGCAGAAGCAAATGTCAGATGAATCACTGAACACTTAGTACCAAATCACTGGTATTAACGACACTGCTTTACTTACACCATGCAGAAAAAAGTCCTCTCCTACTTGAAAGAATAGCTACCAATTAGTCAAACATCAGGAGACCCTAAATACAACTATGAACAGTTCTCTTCTATTTGCCTCTCCATTTTGACTCAGATACATACTGGAGCTATTTTAAGCCAGAGCTTTCATTCCAAGAATAATACCCCTGGTTTTGTCATCAATAAAGCATTTTTAGAGCATCTTTTTTTTTTTTTTTCTACTAGCCTCTTGCCATTGCTGACCAATAAGGTTTGCTGTAATTTTTCTTTTTCTAGGCTATGGACCTCTTAGGAGCTTGTTCTTTACTCCTGAGTGCACTTTTTTCCAGCTGCCCCATTTCTGAGTCTCTGCATTAGTTTTTCCTCAGCGCTAAGGACTACCTTTGTTATTACTGGTTATGTGAACCTATATCAAAGTGTTAGCAACTGAAAAGAATTATTTTCTTCTTCCTTGAAAATAAGAAATTAATTTCAAAGCATGTCCTACCCAGCTGGCAATTACAGTAACAACAATCTCTAACTGTCTTTAAATTCTGTAATCTGTGATATGTTTAATGATTGCAGAATAAAAACAAACAAAACCTACCAACCATGTGTTCAGAAAATAACTCTGGATTTGAGAACACAAGCAATTTAAATAGGTGATAGATCCATCTGGGTGTCAAACATGTCCATTAAATGCATTAAGAGCTGTAAAACCAGCTGTCAAAATCTAATAGAAATATCGTCAACCTTACAAGTATCAGAAAGATACATAGCATATGACTTGTACTAGTGCTAATTAATCTATACTGTGCTCCAAACTGTTATCTTCACAATAGTTTGAGTTATTAGAAAGTCTCTTAAATTACGAGCAAATAACTGAAATTAAATCAGCTAACTTAGTTCCTTTTCTGCTCATAAATTATACATAATGGAGTAGCTTGCCTTGTTTTATTTCTTCCTACTGACCACATGCCACTGTTTCCCATTAGATTTAGCACACATTTTTCTTTCTCAGTGGTGCCTTTTACTTCTGTTCAACAGGAGCACATGAATTATTTGTGACTCACTCTTTAGGCTGTGGAATGTACATATTGATGTTAATAGTCTCCAAAGGAAGACGTGTCCAGTTTTGCAGAGGAGAAAGATCTGGAGGAACTGACAGAGCTTGTCTCACCGACAGCATGGTCAGGAAATCTTCAAATGGAGCAGGGCTTTGGTTTGTCAGACCGGTTACCTGGTACCCATTCTACCCCTTCCCCCGTATGTTCACTGTTCTCCATGATCCATGGTGCAAGAGAGGTTATGCTGCTGGGCTACTCCTGCATCCCCACTGCATCCAGACGTGTCACATATGGGGAATTTTAAAACATTGCCTGTTCCTTTTTGCTCAAGCAGGGTGTGTTGTTTTCCTTTGGATCCTCAGATCATAAGAGCTGTATTTCCATATGACAGTCAGAGATCAAAAAGTGCTCAGGGCTTTTCTGGCTGAAGAATAAAAGAATGCTGCACTATACCTTCACTGACTACTACCTTTAGAGTTATCTAGCTTCCCAAGTGTTGTGGTTTAACCCAGCAGGCATCTGAACACCACACAGCTCGCTTCCTCCTGCAGTGGGATGGGGGAAAGAATAATAATAAAAAAAAAAAAGTAAAAGTAAAATTTGTGTGTTTATATAAAGACAGTTTAATATGATAGAAAAAGAAAGATAAAATAATAATAATGATAACAGAATATACAAAATAAGTGAAGCACAATGAAATTGCTCACCACCTGCTGACTGATATCCAGTCAGTTCCCAAGCAGTGGTCACCGCCTACTGGCCAGATCCCCCCTGTTCATATACTGAGCATGATGTCATATGGTATAGAATATACCTTTGGTCAGTTTGGGTCAGCTGTCCTGGCTACGCTTCCTCACAGCTTGTCATCAGCAGGACATGAGAGGCTGAAAAGTCCTTGACTGGTGTAAGCACTGCTGAGCAACAACTAAAACATCGGTGAGTTATCAACACTATTCTCATCCTAAATCCAAAATACAATACTATGCCAGCTACTAGGAATAAAATTAACTCTATCCCAGCCAAAACCAGGACAGTATCCACCCCTTATGCTATACAATCTACATCATGCCCAGTCCCACACTTTCCAGTACATCCCAATTAATCACCACAACTTTTCCTGTCTTTTGATATATACAGACAAATATCATTCCTTTAGTCTAGGGGCCATCCCTATAAAATGTTCATTGAGCTCATTTAATCCATGATTTTGGGCTCCATCTGTCATAATAGTCCTTCAGGGAAGGAGAGATGGTGTGTGGTGTTGGACTGTTGCATGCTGAAGCCAGTTCTGGTTCCATTATCACTGCACTTGTCTGGTTCTATATTTCTGCACTTTGCTTGGTTTCATCAAAATTCATTCTTCTTTAATCTAGGTGATTCTTACTGTAATACCATTGACATGGCATATAGCCACCATAGAATTGACAACATACAGTATCACGTAGCAATTAACATAATACAATTCAAATAATTTGCTATTCTCACCCAAATCAAATCCCCCTTGAGGTACTCATAGGACTTGCCCATCCTCCTGCATTACCCGCCAAGCATACCCAGGTCCTTGAGCAAAAACAATCCCATGAATGCATTTGCCTTTGCCCGAGGCAGGAATAACCCAGACTGTCTTCCCCAGCATATCTTTTTTTGTGCACTACAGGGACATTATTCCCTTAAACAGTATGTAAAAGTTCTGACTGGGCAGGGCCAGCCCGATTTGCAGATCCTCTAGTGTTAACTAACCCGGTGGCCTTTGCTAAATGTGTATACCAGTGTTTGAATGTTCCACCATCCATTGCTCTCAGTGAAGTCTTTAATAGTCCATTGTATCATTCAATGTTCCCAGAGGCTGGTGCATGATAGGGGATGTGATATACCCACTCAATACCATGCTCTCTGGGCCAGGTGTCTATGAGGTTGTTTTGCAAATGAGTCCCATTGCCTGACTCAATTCTTTCTGGCATGCCTTGTCGCCATAGGACTTGCTTTTCAAGGCCCAGGATAGTGTTCCGGGTGGTGGCATGGGACACAGGGTATGTTTCCAGCCATGAAGTTGTTGCTTCCATCACCGTAAGTACATGGTGCTTGCTTTGGTGGGTTTGTGGGAGTGTGATATAATCAATTTGCCAGGCCTCCCCCTATTTATATTTCAGCCGTTGTCCTCCATTCCAGAGAGGCTTGCTTGATTGCAGCACATGTTTCACATTCATGGGTAACCTGTGTAATAATGCCCATGGTCAAGTCCAGCCCTCAATCACAAGCCATCTTTTTTCCATCTCTTCTTTGATGGCCTGAGGTATCAGGGGCCCACTGAGCTAGAAATAATTCACCCTTATGTTGCCAGTCAAGATCCAACTAAGCCACTTCAGTCTTAGCAGCCTAATCCACCTGCTGGTTGTTTTGATGTTCTTCAGTGGCCTGGCTCTTGAGTATGTGAGCATCTACGTGATGTACATTGACAACTAGGCAGCAATATCTTGCCACAATGCAACAGCCAGATGGGTTTGCCTCTGCGCTGCCATTGCTCTGCTTCCATTGCTGCAACCACCCCCACGGGGCATTTGCCACCATCCATGAGTCAGTATAGTAGAGGTAGTATCTCTTTCTCAGTTAAAGTACAGCAGCCCTAAAGTCCTCTGTATCCCCAATCCAAAACATTAGGGGTTGACCTTGAGTCTCCCTTGGTGTTTTCTGCCAGAGGCTCCAGGTAGGGCCATTCTTCCCAGCTGTGGTGTACAGCACATTTTTTATATCTTGCCCTGCCTGGCTGAAGGGCTACTGTATGAACTGTTTCAATTTGTTCAAAAAAGTCATTGCTCAGGGCCCCATTTGAAATCCTTCTTCCAGGTCACTCAATAGAAAGAGCTTACAATCAGACTGTAATTTGGCATATCCATTCTCCAAAACCCACAACGCCCAAGAAAGCTTGTGTTTCCTTTTTGCTAGATGTTCAAGACATGGATGTTATTTTATTGATCACATCCTTGGGATCTGACACCATCCATAATGCCATTTTATTCCTAATAAAATTGGTTTCCTGTGAAGATCCCTTGACCTTACTTTGTTTTATTGCAAAACTGGTTTTCAGAAGGATTTGGACTGTTTTCTTCCCTTTCTCAGAAACTTCTTATGCTGTGTTGCCCCATTAAATACAAAACACAGCACTATACCAGCTAGTAGGAAGAAAATTCACTCTATCCCAACTGAAACCAGGACGAGCAACAAAGTACTTTTACATACCTGATACATCTAGGGAATATCATTCACCCTATGGACAAAACATTATTAAATATATGCATCAAGTGAGCATTCTGATATTATAGAATCATAGAGTCATTTGGTTGGAAAAGACCTTTAAGATCATCGAGTCCAACCGTACCTGTCCACCACTAAACTGTTTCTCTAAGCACCTTGTCTACCCATCTTTTAAATACCTCCAGGGATGGGGACTCTGCCACTTCCCTGGGCAGCCCGTTCCAGTGCCTGATTACTCTTTCAGTGAAGAAATTTTTCCTGATATCCAATCTAAACTTCCCCTAGTGCAACTTGAGGCCATTTCCTCTTGTCCTATCACTTACCCTGGAGAAGACACCAACACCTGCCTTGCTACAGCCTCCTTTCAGCTACTTGCAGAGGACTCAGCCTCTTCTTCTGCAGGCTAAACAACCCCAGTTCCCTCAGCTGCTCCTCATCAGCCCCTCACCAGCTTAATTGTCCTTCTCTGGACACGCTCCAGCAACTCGATGTCCTTCTTGTAGTGAGGGGCCAAAAACTGAACACAGTATTCAAGGTGCAGCCTCACCAGTGCCGAGTATAGGGGCACGATCACTTCCCTACTCCTGTTTTTCACACTATTCCCAATACAAGCCAGGATGCCATTGGCCTTCTTGGCCACCTGGGCGCACTGCTTATATTCAGTTGGCTGTTGACCAGTACCCCGGATCCCTCTCTGCCAAGCAATTTTCCAGCTACTCTTCCTCAAGCCTGTAGCATTGCATGGGGTTGTTGTGACCCAAGTGCAGGTCCCATCACTCGGCCTTGTTGAACCTCATACAATTGGCTGCAGCCCATCGATCCAGCCTAACCAGGTCCCATATCACACAGATATGACATGTCCATGTTGCATTATCTTTACCATTTTCCAGAACCATTAATTGGATGTGCTTTTGGAGTGCTGTTTATTGAAAAGGAAATCATCTACCCTGATTTTGGTACCTAGGTGATAATCCTTAGGTAACAAGTACGTGGTATATAGTGGTATATAGTCTGTCACACAGCTCTATTGCTATGCTTGGAGTCTTGCTCTTTGATTGGCTGAGAAATTAACTCAGATTCATTAGTAAAATGTTGACACCAAAATCAGATATGTCCTGCACAACAGATATGTCAGCTGCTTCAGTTCTTACTATCTCCATCAGCATTTCTGCTAACCACCTGTCCCACAAGTTGTCATTCCTGATGGCAGAGCCAGCTCTTTGCATGCTTGAATAGCATATCATAAACCCCTGAATGTCTGCTGTCCCAAAGAACAGGCTTCCTTTAAGGGAATATTTTCAGTGCCTAACACCTCAAATCTCTGATATCAATACTTTTGAATATTGCGGTTTTTTCATGCATGATTTTACATTTCAAGAACTAACCAATTTTCTGATTTCTTTGTTATAGAAGCTTGGAGGTGGTGAGTGTAGAATACTTCAGAATCATTTGATGTTACCAGCATACGTTAATGTCAAAAATATGTTTCTTAATCACTGAAATATATTTATATTTAACAAACAGTTACCTGTTAGAGGTTAAACAACTTCCTTATTGAACTCAGAAATACAAGCTCATCTCCAAAGGCTATTTAAAATAAATGGCAATGATTTTATCATAACTATCTAAATTTAAAGATTCTTCAAGAATCAAAAATAAAGTTTCTTGAATTTCTTTAAAGCTGAATTTCAGCTTTTGTTAAACACTGATGAAGTTGAAAGCGTAATAGGCTCTCAGCTTATTTACAGATGTTCAGTGAAAATTCTAGCACAAGAAAAAGAAACAAATACAGTCAGAGGCATTGTGTCATGGGTATTAACTGTAATAGAAATTAACAAGCTAAAGATCTTATAAAGTTATTGAGCCAATGAAAAAATGACAACAAAATTAATTAATGAATTAACATTTTCCTTCATAGACATCTCAGGTTTTCCCATGAAGTGCTAAATAACAGATCATTACTAACTCTTAATGAATTTTTTTTCTGTTTGTGAACTGTTTGTCTGCAGTATACATTCAATATTTCTGCATTTCAAGCCAAAACAACTTGAAACAAAACATTCCTGAGACAGTGAGTGGTTATCAATTTGGCTAGTCTACATTGAGTTTTCCACCACTGCAGCAACTTATGATGAAACCTCTGAGCATAAAGCTGCCTTAGCTATATGTGCCTGAGTTGTCATTGTCTTTGAGTTTTCCACTGGCATAAGCCAAGTCAGGATGCACCTCAATTTTGGAAAAAATGCAGTTTGATTCTCAGCAGCAGACTCCTGATAAAATGGATTAAATCTTTGTTAAAGCTCTGTATTATTAATAATTAATAATTTGTTTTCTTTTTAGTAGTTTTGGGGTGTTTTAAATATGAAATTTAAAAATATGAATATGTTAAAGAGCATACAGGGGAGAATCTTCACATGGATAAGTATTTATGGGCAAATAAAAGACAAGAAACAGAAGGCAGGAGTATATTGACAGTTCTTGCAGTGGAAAGAAATCGCAAATGAAGGTTTTAAGGGACCTGGAAGGGAACCCATGTTTTTCAACATACTGATAAATAAGCTGAAAAAGGAAGCAAACAATGTGATGACAAAGGCTGCAGCCTGGTTGTGAGGAATTGCAGAAGGACCTCATGACACTGGAACAAAATAGGTGGTAAAATTCAATGTGAAGTGATATACAGAGGAAAAAATAATTCTAACTTCACAGATGAAATGATGGTTTCTTGAGTTTACCATTACCCTTCAGTAGCAAGGTTATCTCTCATAACCCTGTTAACCACAGGGATTATGATTGATTGGATAGTAAGTGCCATGAAAATGTCAGTTCAGTGCTTGGTAGTTGTCAGAAAAGTGAATGAAACACCAGGAATTATTAGAAAAAAATAATAGAAAGAAACCCAGAAACCATTAATATGCCAGCGCTATAAATCCATGGTTATCTTGCATCTTGAAATGTTGCATTCAGTACCTGTGCTCCCATTACAGAAAAGGTATAGAGAACTGGAGAGATTAAGAAGAGGGCAGCCAATACGATTGAAGATATGCTGTGTGAAGAATGAGTATGTTGGGACACTGCGGTTTGGAGCAGTGACACCTGAGAAGAGTTAAGAAAATGATCCATAGGATTATGAGTGGCATGGTGAGGCTGGAGAGAGATCAATGGTTCAAAACCTTAAGAACACCACATGAAGGTAGGAGAAACCACATTCAAAACAAAGAATGAGGTTCTTCATGCAAAGGCTACCCGAGTTGTAGAGCTGCCAGCTGAAGTACGCTATAGATGTTTAAGGTTTGTACAGATTGAGGAGTAAAGGGGAA
Organism: Butorides virescens; assembly: GCA_017310255.1. Taxonomy (NCBI): domain Eukaryota; kingdom Metazoa; phylum Chordata; class Aves; order Pelecaniformes; family Ardeidae; genus Butorides; species Butorides virescens. Next base: position 42,650 of record JADKXX010003665.1, read on the forward strand.
GAGTTTCTGCTTACAGAGTCCTCAAGCTGAAAGCAGCTAAAGTCAGTGTTGTGGTTTAACCCCAGCTGGCAACTAAGCCCCACCCAGCCACTCGCTCACTCCCCCACAATGGGATGGGGGAAAGAATCAGAAGGGTAAAAGTGAGAAAACTCATGGGTTGAGGTAAAGACAGTTTAATAGGGAAAGTAAGGGCGACGCATGCAAGCAAAGCAAAGCAAGGAATTAATTCCCTGCTTCCCATGGGCAGGCAGGTATTCAGCCATTTCCAGGAAAGCAGGGCTTCGTCACGTGTAACTGTGACTTGGGAAGTCAAATGCCATCACTCCAAACATACCCCTGCTTCCTTCTTCTTCTCTCAGCTTTATGTGCTGAGCATGACGTCATATGGTGTGGGATACCCCTTTGGCCAGTTGGGGTCAGCTGTGCTGGCTGTGCCCCCTCCCAGCTTCTTGTGCCCCTGGCAGAGTATGGGAAGCTGAAAAAGTCCTTGACTGGTGTAAGCACTGCTCAGCAACAACTAAACCATCAGTGTGTTATCAACATTCTTCTCATCCTAAATCCAAAGCACAGCACTATGCCAGCTACTAGGAGGAAAATTAATTCTATCCTAGCTGAAACCAGGACAGCCAGGCAGGGTATTCATTTGCCAGTTTTTATACTGGTGTCTAATCTTAACCTTGTTCAAAATAGGATACCTAGTTAGATGGCCTTAGGTCTGATTTGGTACAGAACACTGTTTCAAGGCATGGAAAAAGAGTGTGAGTCATGTCTCTGAATTAGCTGTAAGGTACTCACAGGCTAACATCTGACTTACCTTTTCCTTTTTCCCTCTAAATAATGAAGCACAAGCTAGTAATTTTAGATAAATTTGTTTAGTCTCAGAAATTCAAAATATCCCTTTTATTTTACAAAAGCAGTATCTTGCTGTAACTCCTCAGGTTTTGCCCAGGCCTATTGGACGCCTCTGAGCAATCTGCTCTCTTCAGAAAGCGTGTTGGTTTCTACGTGCTATAGAGAATTGCTTTGTCAGATTTGGCATCTGCCCACCTTGCCCTTTTCAGCATGGCAAGAGACATTCCCTAGCTCCCCAGGTTCCCTCAATATGTCCTTGGTAAGCTCTTTCTGCTTTGTTTGACTTTGATCCTTCCAAGGGAATAGCGAACTCACTCTTTTCACCCACATATGTTTTGTTCCTAGTACTTCAGATTCAGTAGAAAAAGAGAATGAAGAAATGTGGCTAGATTTATAACTTGCTATTTGAGGCAGTGTCTAGAGACAAAGGTCAACAATATCATGTACAGTTTTGGCTTAATCTTAACAACGTATTACCTCTTACTGCTTAGCACCTCTCACCTGCAGTCCCAATAAGAGCCACCAATTAAGGTTGCAGTGTTCGCAGTAACCCGTTTTCTCACAGGATTACCCTCAGTGCTGGATGCTGTTGATGACTCTCTTTCCACAGGTTAAATTTTCTTGGAGTTAGGTTTTGGGGTTAAAATTGTAAATGTTTCTGAAAGCTCTCTCTAGAGCTAGCTGTCTCAGGTGCTTAACACTCTGCCAGGAAAGTGAACTACAGAAATGACATTGGGAATTATCCCTGAAGCTTGGGCATCTTGCATGGGGATGCAATTTGCTGAACTCTTCCCTGCCAAAGGACTGGTGAGGCACTCAAATTTTATATATACATTTCTTATACGTGCCCTCTCTTCATCTCACGACTCTGATGTGTTGCTAGCTCTGTACAGGTATCACTTAGTAGTAATGGGTCATTACCATTAATGCTGAGTTTGGTCAATCTGGACGCATTTATGGAAAGAAACATAACCCCAAACCATTATTAGGAGGCAATGTAACAATGTATCACACAAAGTCAGGGAATCCTTTATAATTAAAAACTTGATTGCTCTACTGTTTTGAAAACACATCTCTCCTGCCAGGAGGGAAGACAATGAATACCACAAATTTACAAATTCTTTCTCCTGAGCAGAACAGGACCTCAAGCTGGCCAAACCCATGAGAAGGACCTCTTATTCTGTCTCCTTGAAGTGAGCGTATCAGTGGTTTCCCAGTGTCTTAAAACCAGAACACGAATAAACTAGACTGAGGAAACTCATTAAATGGCAAAAACATTTATATACTCCTTGAGACAAATTAAAGGGAACGGTTATTGTATCCTTTCCATTTCAGTCCTTTCCTCCTGGTGCACTTTCCAGTTGAGCAGCTTTAAGCAGTTTCTAAGGCTGAATCTGTTGCACACGGGCAGCCCTGAGGGGATCTCCTTCTCCATGCCCAGAGGGTCAGCTGCAGGCTGCCAGCCTCTCCGAGTCTCTGCATCTTCCTTCTAAGCTTCTTTTTGGCTTTGCCTCAACCTAAAGGCCACCACATCTGGCACACCTGTAGCACTTGGAGATAGAGCAACCTCTTCTTTCCAGAGGTTTTGAATGTGAAACAGACAGGCGGCCGCATGCAGGCAACCTTCCTTTCTGCTTCTCTGCCACAGCCTTTACAAAAAGTAAATAAATACAATGTGTCTGTGATGGAACATAAACATTGAGACGGTTTTAGTATCTGTAACACTCAAAATGAGCCATAAATCAGAAAAGTCAGGAAGGAAAATTTGATACACATTTTGGAACTGATAGTGGGACAACATTTTCTTTTCAAGAGCTGCCAAAGACCTTAAACTATTTTAACAGCAGCTGTTGACATTTTATTCTGTTTTTTCTGTACATGGTTAAAAAGCGTGAGCAAAATCATAGGCTAGCACAGCTACACCTATGGTTAAAAAAAAAGTAAAAAATAAATAAGAAAGAACATGACTGTACCATGAACAGACAAAATGAACTATTTGTATAACATGTAGCTCCCTGCCCTAGTGAGGAACTTTGTGCTTCAACAATAATATTTATGTATGAATTTTGCCTACTTTGTGTTGAGCTCATTGGCACAGCATTATAATGGTTTTTCAAGGTTATTAATCTGTGTTACATATACTATTCACAGGCATTTCAAAATTGGAAGAACGATTATATACACTGACTTTCGACTTAAGGCTCTGTTGGAGCTATTATAACCTATGGATTTACAACTTACTAGGGGTTTCTTTAACCAGTAGATCTTTGACTCTCCCTGCCTGTATTATTGACAGACTAGAGAGACATTACAATCTGCCATAGATGTGTTGGCATTTTAACTGTGTTTATTTCTTGGTTGGGACTCTTGTATAGGTTATTTCTTGACCTGCTTAGGTAGGAGCAATAATCCAGGAGCCATCACAATGTATATATACCAGAAGCTTATGGGTTGCTCCTTGATAGGGGGATAAGAGACTCTTTAATTTAATGTCTTTATGGTACATCATATTAAGCTCTTCTATACTTCATCAAGTCAGATTCCTATTTCAGTTACACAGGTGAACCTTAGGAGTAATCCCACTAAATATAGTGGAATTACTAGGCATTTATGTCAATGGAATAAACCAGAATTTTGTTCCTACTTTGCAGATCATTGACACTAAGGAACATAATGACTTCTGTAGTGCTGTAATATTTTGTCATGTCAGTGAAATTACTATTTATGATGCATGAAGAATAGTTTCCTTCCAGAGTAAGCAGAGGATAAAAGTAGTGGGCACACACAGTGATCCACTTTTGTAGGTGAAATGACTGAGCTATTTTTCTTCATGAGACACACACAAAAAAATAGTAATGTATGTTTCAGTACATCAAAATACTAATTTTTCCCCCTTCCATTCCCACATTCCAAAAAGAAGCTGTTTCAACATAGTTTTTTATCTGGTATTTCTGAGGAGTAATTAACTACCTGAAGGGTTTATTACAAACTAATCTTATGTTTTTACATTTATGTTTTTAAATACTCTTCTTGTTCCTGAGGTATGAAAACAGCTTAGGTGTAATAGTCCCATAAGCCTGTGTCACTGACCAGTAATCACTACTATGTCACTGTTCTTTTCCGTTTCTATTAACATTTTAGTCTGAATCATGGAAGCCGCAGTTTTCCAGGACCTATTTTAGGGTTTCTTTCCAGACTTCAAAAATATCCCAGCAAGTTCAACAAGGCTCTCATAACCCCTGAAAACCATTTATAAAAGGTCAGAAATTGAGATTTTGTAAATGGTAACTGTTTTTGAAAAGTTTATTTAAAAAAATCTGCTTTTCCCACATTAGATTACAGTATTCTTGAGTAGCAGCAGAGACATTCTAGTGAATTTATCATGTGTTACCCACTTCTTATCACCTCAAAACCTACCTCAATTTGATATAATGAAAATTGTAACAATTTTATTCTTCTACTTGAGACTGTGCTCAAGACAGAATCTACCATAGTAGCCCAACTGTACAGCACTGTAAGCGGGAGATACTGGGAAGTTATGTGGCCATGATACCAAACCTATAATGAAATGAGCTCCTCAGGTGGAGTAAATCAGCTTGATTCTTGTCGTTCAAGTGGAGATAAACAAATTTATATCAGTTGAGAATCTGACTTATAACTTTGTCTGTCCTTTTTTTTTTTTTCCTCTCTCTTGTTATTTCTGCTCCCACATGTGCACTTTTTACCTTTAAGAAAATAGTGTGAACTGAATTGTGATGAGCAATGCACAGTTCCTGTCCAAGCAGTCTTTCCTTTTGATTTGTGATCACATTTTCTTCTGAACATTTATCCAAGATTTTTGACAGTAAGGTCAGGTCAAAAGTTGAGGAATGAGTATTTTGACTTATATAACTTAATGAGTTGAGGTCAATTTCTATTTGGAATAACCTGTAGAATAATAATTTTCTCTTTCAAGCTTAGGTTTTCTTCTTTCTATCACAAAAGCACCTAACAACTCTATTTTAATCAATATTATATGCTTTTTCTGGTTGATAAATGAGCTCAATAATGTTTTAATTCTTTCCACATTGAACTAATGTGCAACTCCTTCATTATGCTAGGCATACAGAGAACACACTAAATGCATTAGTAATAATAGCCGGGAAAAAAAAAATCTCATATCAGCTTTTGGGCTACACAATCTGTGAAAGCATGGAAAAGTTGACAAGGAAAAAAATTCTTGTTATAAGTTGGTTTTGATTGATACCATCCTATGGTATCTCTTCCCTAAAAGATCTGTGTAAATCAGTTCAGAATGTACATTTTAGTGTCAGAACTGAGAAAAGAAAGAAAAGTTAGTAATGACTGGCAAACAATTAGTTGTAACTGTGATGATGTATCCTATTGATCTGGTGAACAAGGATTTATCTTCGGTAGCTTTTTTGGTCAGGAATGATCTTATTCTCAGAAATTTAACCCAATTTAGGCAATCCAAAGCCCATGAACAATGCTGTTTTAAATATTAGAGTATGTACTTCAATAATTTCTGGTTAAGGAGAATATTGGGCAAGGGAGGACATTGTTTCATGACAGGGGAAAGTATCCTTTCTGAGCTGGAGGAAGAGGAAAGAAAAAGCTTGACTTTATGTTCATGAGGGCAGGAAAAATGTTGTCAGTAGTGGGAAAAAAAGAAAGAGCTCTGTTCAGAGACTGGGAAAGGAAATTTCTTTGTTAACTTCCCTAATATTAGCCTGTAACTTACAGCACTGCTCAGACATAACTGATGAAACAGTCTTGCAAAAATATAGTGGTCTGATTTTTATAAAAATGAAAAGCTGCAGAAGTCACAGGTGTGGCTTCCTATGTATACGGCTTTCCTACGGCACTTACTACACCATGTAGTATCAAGATGGTATTGCTATAAGCTTTTAGCTATGCTAGACAGTCCTTAGCTATGGTCTCCTCCTCATGGAAGTAATAGATCAAAATGGAAGATGGGCCACCAGTATGTGCTTGTAATGTCTCATTGGCTGTTTCACTGTAACATTTCATTGGTTATAATCACATTTTATCCACAAATGAAGACCTGGTATGACAAGCCAGGAAAGCAAATGTTTTTAATCTGATTTCTTTCGTCATAGTAATGTAAAGAACTGCCTAAGCGACGCTCTGGAATATTAAGAGCCATCTTCCACAAGAGCATCTGGGAGCCTCCAATGTAAATTCAAAGCAGGTGCCTATTTGAAATTTATGCTTATAGCAGATTCAAACATGCTTACCACCTAAACCCTTCAATTAAAAGCTAAAACTATTGAGGAAAACCAAACTGTATCTGTACATTTTTTACCCATTCCTGTTTTTTGCAGAACTCTCAGGCAAACTTGGTATCAGTTCACATTTCTGTGTTCGCTAATGATATCTGTTGGTAGCAATTATCAATCTTACGATTGAAGACAAGCAAAAAGGAACCTACCAGGATTAACAGATTTGTAGGATGTGGAAAATGTGGTACACTGTATAAGGTGGAATCTTAAAATGTTCCTTGAAAATGTAATTGCACTGGAGAGCATTTCTGCTCAACCAGAGCATATATATAGTTGATGTTAGGATCAAATTCAAATCCTTTTGAAGTTAATTTGAATCTTCAGACTGAGTTGAGTTTTGGTCACCTTGCTGTTGAATGAAATAAGGGAAACAAAGGATACAGAAAGATGTGAAAACCATAGATTAGGTGCAAGGGGTGAAATTATGGCCTTAACTGCAGTTAAGTCAGCGGGTATTCTGCTGTGTCCTTCAAAGTGATATGAAATAAGTAGCAGGTATTTAGCCAGGTTTAGCAGCAATTATTAAGATTTTTAGTAAAAATGTGAAAAATATGTGCAGTGTAGTCACTTGAAAGCTGATTTGATGAACACTTTATTTTTTTTAGCATAAATCCCACTGTCTGACATCAAGTGGAACTGATCAGAATGGTGGCATGCTTTGCATACAAATGTTATTTTAATGAAATAATAGAACATTAATATACAGCCTAATGTTGATTGACCTGGAAGTGAACTGAATTTCGAATTAAAAACAAAAACTAAAAATCAGACTTCCTTCTCCAGTCTTAGCTTTACCCACAGGAGTATATTACACTCTTTAATGAATTGGGCTTTAGGGAGCAGAATAGATGAAGATATCTACAGTATTTCATAAGACTATGTGAGGAGGATTATTAAAAATATAGGAGCTTCTACAAAAATTAGGCTATTGGAAACAAGGGTGCCCCAGGTAAAAGCAGAATGCAAAGGAATGAGATAGAGTCCAACATCAAGCTGTACTCTTGCCTTGGCACTGAATCAAAGCACTATTGTTCTGATACCACTGAGCATGTCAAAATTTCATATAAACAAGAAAAGAGGACAGAAGACTTGTCTTAGAATATTGTGGAATGGAAACACTTGCTAGAAAGATTTAGAATGCCTATAGAAATAAACAGACAAAAAAAATTAAGACGATCCTTGTTTAAAGCCTAGACGCATGTTTGTTAAAAGTACATCAGCATAATGGGGCACGCAATCATCATGTTACTTTGGAGATCTGTTTCATCTGTAACTCCTAGAAATTACTTCTACAAAAGGGTCTCCTTCCCTGCTTCCTTCTTCACAACCCAAATCACTACCTTTGAGTCAGCCACCTCTGACAAAGGGGTGTGAAACTTGAGTGTGCAACCTTTAACAGTAACGGTTACTAAGCAAATCAATGTCAAAATGAACTATTTTTATATACAAATATAAAAATGTTGCTTTACTCCTTTCTTTTTCCCCTCTGAGACCCAAGATGGGCATATTATATATTATGGAGAGTTTTCCTTGATACACTATCTTACTTTGCAGTAATTTACAACTCTTCTACCACAAAGTATATTACTCTGCTCTGAGATGCCACAGCTTGGGAATCAAAACTGAAAAAAAGAATCTGTTTATAAATAAGTATGAAAGTTAGTACTCAGATTTGATAAGAATAAGAGAGTGATATGCACAGACCTGCATGTCTGTGTTTGTAAATGTCTAATTCATTTGCATAACTGTTTCAAAAATGTTCAGTTCACAGCTGCTAATAGAACTTCAGCTATCAAGGGCAAACATCTGAAAATACATTTTTCTTCCAAGATGCAAAAAGATAATCTATGCATTTGACAATTAATTTGGGCTCTATATCAGACATTTCACATATTGGAAGGGCAAGACTCAGGATGGAAGAAAACAAACCAACCAAACAAAAAAAATCCAACCAAATTTAAGCCTAAGGCTTCTTCATAATGGTTTCTACATGAACTTTAATCAAAGTATGAAAGCTAAAAAGAAAAATAAGAGATAAAGCCTCAGTCTTCTCATATCTACAACAGTGTCCCTAAAGGAGGTGGTTTTTTCTCCTCTATATGACAGAAAAATCACTTTCTGTGTTCGTAATTGAGAGTATGGATAGGCAGCATACAGAAGACATATTATCTTTAGAGCCACGCTAACTCTATGATTTTATTTTTTTTTTTCTGTTTGCATGAAAGTCAGGAACGGAAGATTTATGATAACTCCTGCCTTGGTGGTTCTGTTCTGTTTGGCTGTACAGTGCTAACACGCAGAGAACATAGTCATAGGTCACTGGCCTCTTGTATTATACTAAGAAAAAATTGCAAAAAAGATGACAGCTGTACTTCTTACTGGAGTCTAAATAATTGTTTACATAAAAAATATATATTTATAGAGGTTTCCAAGCAAAGATGAAGGCATGAATACCCTGTTTCTCCTGGTTATTATAACCAGGCTCCTGGTTATTTTGAGTGAATGTTACTGTGGCAGATGACCAGAGACAAAAGAGGACAGAGCCAGTTGTCTTGATAACTTGTGTTAGAGTTGAGATTTGCCTTTAACTGTATAGGAACTGTATGAAGTAACTTGTCTAATAGATTCAAACTCCTTCTGCCAGCAGTCCCTCTTTAAGTTTAGCTGACATAGTTTCTTATTTGCCCCACCTTATAGCAGTCAAGATCTTATACTCTGATATCAATGATGACAACGTGACACCAGGTGTTTTCTGTACGTCATATCAATCTTTCTAGTGTGTAACTCAAATTTCTACTGCAAACCTGTCATGTTCTGAACAGTCTTTTCCTGTGAAATGGGAATATTTGAGGCTCTTTCATTATATAGAATCTGTCCTGGTGTTCATCTAATCTTCTATGGCTGCAACATTCAATCAGTTTCTGGATTGCCTGGTCAGTCTGCAGGCCAGACTACAAATAACTGCCTCTTCTGACTATTTCAGTTAGGTGATTGTGCTATATGTAACATTTCACAGCATTTGTTATGGTTGGAGGATGTGGTAATATGGTGGAGAGCCTTGTCTTTCACAGAGAAAATAATAAAAAAAAAAAAGTAAGAAAGGCATCTGCCTGTGTTTTGCTGCCTTTTCTCAGCAGTCAAGTGTTTCTCCCAAGGAACTTGGAAAAAGCCCAGCTAAAGTTTTCTGAAAGTGCATGAATCACATCAGCTTGCAAAAAAGCTAATGGCATGTTGCAATGTGACTCTTCTCCCACAACCATCTTTCTTCCCAATGGGCACCGCTGCCAGGCGCTCTCACTGTACCCGGGATGGGACAATGCACTCAGCATCTCCTCAGCTGGCACTTACAGAGTACAGTGAAGACAAGGATCCTCCTGGGATTAACAGAAACTCATAAGCTCACTGTTTGCGTGGCAGAACAAACAGTGGGGAAGTTTGTTATAGTGCCAGTCCTCTGTGCAAGTGTGGATACTGTAGCATGAGCAATGGCAACAATAAAAAAATCAGGAATACATTATCTCGTTCCTCACACATCAAACAAAAGTACACCTGACACTAAATCTGGGCTTCCTTCCCAGGTCCTCAGTTCAAACACACCCAAGAATGGGATTTTCTTTCCCTTGAAACATTTCAAATACATTGGGCCAGAATGCTGCTTAGCCCTGAATACAAATCAAGTCTGAATATGAAGTGAAATAGCAGTTCATGGCTCTACAAAACCGGTTTTCTCCCAAGGCAAATAATAATACAAAAAGATGTGCAGGTTACACAAATCGAAATTATAACACTCCAAGAGACAGCTAGCAGAACAAGATGGGGTCAGAGGCCCTTGATATAGAGACATATAATACATCAAAATGGCTGTTAAATATTACCAGTGAGTTAAAAGCATGAAAAGATACAGAGTTTGCTACAAAACCATAGCTCAACAAGACTTTGTTGGGGTTTTTTTCTTAAAAATTAGGTGACAATAGATAGGGAAAAGTTTTTTTGCTTTGTTTTTTTTTGTTTTACATATTATTTAATTTTATTTTATCTAAAGGTATTTTTATCATTTCTAAACAGGAACAAAAATGGTAACACTTTGTGTAGAAATTCTCATAAAATAAAATTCTAAACAAAGAAAAAAACTAGTGTTATTTGGTTTACTAAACTATTTCACTGTCATCAAACTGGAAAAGAAAAACCCAGCAAGTTAGACAACTTACAGATGGGCTATCACAAAACTTGCTTTACTGCAGCAAGTGAAACATGTCATTACATAAATCCATTTCAAAATGAAAACTAAGAAACCTTTCAATCTAAAAATGTATAAATTGTATGATTTCATTTTTATTGAAGCACTTCGTGACACACCTCTGTCACATTAAAACTTCAGCTTCAGGGGACTGTATTCATTTATTCTGTTAAAACATGAAGGATCTTACACTTTGCCAAATGCATGGAGTGATGCATGTTCTGAATAAGAACCCAGCACCAAGACCATGATCCAAGAGACTCGGTCACTATGGTTATTTGATTATTAACATTATTAGAGTTGGCTGTTAACCACTGGTGATCACAAACTGTGGGGCTAACACCTCTTTTGGCACCAGCAGAGATGTGGACTAGAACAATAACAAACAACTATTTGTGTGATGAAGTTGTGTCACAGTGTCTCAATATCAGACCCCTGTAACTACATGCACAGTAAAAGCTTTGGAGTGTGCTTACCATGCTCTTTCACTGCTATGAAATGGTAACAAGTATTAATATTTTCAATCTTAAACTTACATTATTTCTATATAAACATCGGAAAAAACCCCATTCAAATCATGTTTCTTCTAATAAGACCTGCATTACATAAGAGCTTTCCTCTATTAAGGTACATAATGAATTATGTTAGAAGGATGCAATAGCAAAACAAGAACTTGTTCAGTTTGTTTAGGCACAACCTGCATGTAATCTTATTTCTATATTACATTTACCTGATAAAAATAATATGATATTGAGCCTCTTTTCTTAACTGCTAGAGGTAAATATTTATAAAATAATAGATGAGTTTAAGAAATAAAATTGCCTTCAGAGTCCGTAAAGGAAATTTCTGCATCTAAGAGGCAGTTTTCTAGAAACTCAAATTTAATTTACCTAGTGCAAAAATGGATTGATCATAATGATATGAATTGTTACATCCATCTTCACTGTTTATAAACTGTGTTTCAGCCGGCAACCAACTGTTGATGGCATAATGCAATGTAAGATTTTCAGAACTACATTTTTACCCTTTATCAAAGTTCATACACATAGAAGCACATTTTTATCAGCTCTAGAGGCATGAAAATACGCAACCTTTCAAGTGTATATTTAGCCTAAACTCAGCTTTCATACAATACATTATAATAAACCTTACGTGGCTGTTACCTTATGGCTTTCCATTGGGGGCGGGGGGGTGTAGGTGGGGGGGTGTTTTTCTTTTTAAAAAAACTTGAGCGTTTCATTTGAAGCTCCTTGAGGAAAGCGATGCAGTAATCAAAGTGTGCTCACAGTGGCTTTCCTCTCAGGGTTTTTCAAAGAAAACAAAGATTTTGTAGTAGCTGAATTAGAGTGTTGGTTTCAGACACTGCAAAAACAGTAATGGTCTGGCTTGTGTCAGGTGAGAAGCTGACTGAATAACAGATGTAGCAAGGCATAAAAATATCTTCCAGGTTGCACTTGTTGTGGTGATAACAGATTGCACTGAAACCTTCTGATGTAAATTGAAGGCTTCTGTAAAATTCAGATGACGTAAGATCAAGTTAGTCTGTAGTTACAGAAAAGAATATCCCTGAGTGAGATCGGTGAGCAAACCGTGTAGTAGAGTATATCACAGTGGACTCTCTTGTCTTGTAATTCTGTTTGCTTGTGGCTGCAGCCTTTTTCCAGCCACAGGGTTTTCTGTATCTCTAGGGAAAAATCAACTGGACTGCAATGGCAACAAGCCCAGAGAGGCAGAGGCTAATTGTCCTAATTGTAAGTGGAAAGCCAGGTGGGGACATTTACAGCTTGAGGCCAATCAGAAATGGTAGATAAAAATATGGGTCTCTTGTCCTGGGAGAAGGAAATGAGTGGGGATAAGAGATTTTTGATCTTGCAATTTTTTTTTGATATGCTAGGAGACGAGATTGATAAAGTTCTAGGCAAAGTGTGGAGGATAGACTACTGTTCAAGTGTTGTTTCTAATAAGTTGGAATTGGATTTTCATTGTTTGCACTATAATCCTGGTGGGATTTTGTTTGTGTTTAATATTTTGAGCACACTTCTTAAGGAAATACTATTTTTAAGTTGTTTCTTTGTATTTTGTACTGAATGTCTTGTCATGCCTGATCTCTCACCTTCTGCTCTGTATTTGTGTCTCTGCAGCTGCGTCCAGTAGCTCTGGACAATTCCTTCAAACTCTGGTGTATTGGGCAAAATAGCAAGTGTTTCTTTTCAGAGAGCTTGGATATATAGTGTTGTTTGGGCACCAAAACTTTCCTGATTTCATTAAAATGCTTTTTTTTCTCACTGGTTGGTTTCTTTCAGTGTATCTGTAGTAATAAGTGTATGAGTAATAAAACATCAAACAGCCAGTTGCTACAGCTCTTTTAAGTATGAGATCTTCTGACTATGAGATTAAAAGCTGTAGGCAGGAGTATGTAGTATTTCTGGTTTTGTTTTGTTTTTTTTTTTTTTTTTAAAAAAAAAAAGCAGGGTAAGTAGGGCAATGTATGTCACCATCAAATTGAAGTTAGAATATCATTTTACAACATGGACCTGAGTCAAAGAATTCTAATGTCTGAATTGCAATGGGAACTAAATACGTAATAGTGAATTTTTGTTTATACTGCATCAAAGGATCTGTCATAATTCCCTACTCATTTTCTGTGTTATACTTTTAAAAAAACGTCAAAAAGTCAGTGAAATGGTCTGATTTTGGGACAAACAGCTGAGAACACTTGGGAAAGATGATGTGGTAGGGTAGGCAGGAGAAGCAGCAGAGGAAGACTTGAAGAAAAGAGCTGGGATACTGCTTTTTGAGCAGAAAATCTGAAAGACTGTTGAAACAAGCAGAGAACAGAGGTACAGTCAAGCCTCAGAGGAGACAGAACACCTAGGGGGGTTTATGGAGAATTTGCTGCAAACCAGAAAGCCATTGAGATGAATGAAAATAAGCTTGAAAATGAAAATTTATCTTGCAGGGTCACAATGGGAGACAGGCATACCAACACATGCTTTAAGTCTGTCTTCATCTGTTGTCTTTCATTTTTATTTTTGTCTAAATGTAGAAGATATTTAAAAAAAAAAAATCTTCCATAAGGATGAGGCTTTAATCCTTAAGGTCCATTCTAAAGCACTGGTATGCTTGGAGTTCTTTCATAGAAAGTAAGTATGAAGCAAGATCTGTGATATGCCATGAAAAAAATTGAGCTTCTGTTCACTGTCTTTAGATTCAAAATGTGTGGATTTCAGAGTGGATTTTGCTGTTTTCATGATAGCGTCAAACTACCTTTTCCCGAATTTACTCAGGGGTTTCTCTTGCATGGCTTTTTCAATATCTGCTGTTTAATCTGTAACTCCATTCACCATTCTAAGCCAGGTTTTCTAGTCTTCAAAAACAACACTACTGCCTCAAAATTTTTTCATGTCCTATGCTTCCCCTTGTGTTTAGAATTAAGACACATGCTGAAGATATTAGTGCAGGCATCCATCTCCTAGAAAGCTTATTTTACTCTGGTTTTGCTCTTCAGGATACCACTAGCATTATGGGTTTGACTGACTGTTCAAATGTCCAGAGAGCAGCCTAATTTACATGAAAAGTCATCAGATTGTAGAGGGGAGGGACGGACAAACTCTTATGATAGTACCTCTGAAGCAACAACTGCTCCCCTCATCCTTGTTCTCCCCCAAATTAATAACCTAATAACAAATGTTTTGCTAATGATATGAATTAATTGCCTATTCACTTCTAACCTAGCTATCACTTAAAAACAGTAGATATGTAAGGTAGGACATGTCTTAAAATCTAGGTCTGCATAATCTACAGGTATTTGCTCTCATAGGTTGGATCATCTTCCCTTACCAGTGAAAAAGATTATTGTATCAAAGAGATTATTGTTGTCTTCAAGGCGCAGTAATTTTGCCTCAAGTAGCTATATGTGGTTGCGGGGGTCAACCCACCTCTACTTTCAATCCAGCCTGAGAGCTCAGAATTTAAGGTTAATACCCATTTATTTTTGCCTCTGGATGTGTAGAGAATAATAGTTACAGTAATAGACCTAGTATACTGGTGGCATTCTGCAATTCAAGAGCAGCAGCATTAGTGTTTGGTGGTCTTAAAGTACTCTTTGCATAACTGGAAGTTGGCCTGATCATGCTAGACAGGATGTTTTGGATTAATTGTAATAGGAAATTGCCTCACTTAGGGTAATGCAATTGAAACAGTTTGTCCATCTCTGCATTAAACTCTGAGGAAGCAATGGTTCTTAGTGAAAAGTCCTTGTCCTTTGAGGGCAATATGCTATCTGTAATTCTGAAGCTTGGTAGTTCTATGCACTGGATTTGGCAAAGCATACGCTGAATGAACAAGGCTGTTAGCTAAAATGCACCTCAGTAAACAATATGCTGTATTCTTTTGTATGTAAGTCGTGGTTTGTGTATGATCTACTTTTTTCCTGACCTTCATGTATTGCTTTTCTTAAAACATAAGCTGTTTTAGCCAGGTTCTATGAATTTGTCTATGCATGGCCAGCAATGAATACATTACAGATGCAAGGACTTTACAAATACCAGATAATAACTTTAGCTTTCATTTCTGCTAATACTTTTTCTTGTTGATGACAGCAATGTCAAAACCCTAATGTAAATTGGATGAAGGACTTTTTTCCCCTGCCTTTTTCTTTTTTTTTTTTTTAATAAGCTTGAACAGGATCATGTCATTTGGCAAGGTGCTATATCTTTAGTTCAGTATATGTGTGTGCACAGGTCTGGGATGGCTTCAATATATTATAAAAATCACTGTAACAAAACAAAAAATAATCACTGATCTCCATGGATGATTACTTTTTCCTCTCATAACAGGGAATTCCAAAGCAGCATGTTCAGAGCAGAGTTGTTACTTCTGCAGACTTCTACTGAAAGTTCATTGAAAAGCTGCAGAAAGGCTTTTGGTTTTGGTTGCTGGCAGACTAGACTTTCCATGTTTCTCTTTTAGCTAATCTGATATCCATCTTTCACATGTTGTGTCAAAAACACCCTTTAAAAGCAGTGCTGCTGACACTTCTTATTGTTCATTTCAGCATTCAAAACGCTGGATAAATGTTACAGGGTATTATGGACATGTCATTTATTAGTATTTAATCTGAAAGATGTGTATATCCTATACAGTTTACAGTCAAATACCTTAGGAGAAAAGTAAAGTATTGCTCACCAAACAAAAAGACCTAATTTGAATCAAATTCATAACGTAGTACATCAGATATATTTCTACAAAAATGATACCTTGTGTCACCTACTGAATCGGATTTGTCAGGTGCTGAACTAAGTCAGGTATATTATCCACAACATCACATACATCATTCTTAGTAGCAAATAAATCACCTGCTGAATTGAATATATCTCTAGTTTAAGACGACCCATAATAAACTGATTGTATTTCCATTCACATATTTGGCTGGATATGGATTTGGTTATGTTTGTTAAAGATGTACATCCCTGATAAATAAAATGCTTGGTGTGCATCTGACATAACATTTGCTGAAATATCCATGCTAGGAACAGGACTGATTGTATGAGCAGCTGAATTGCATGCATCAACTTACTACAGCAATCACATCTGACACGTTCACTTTCTAGGAGACACCAATCATGCGAATGGGGTGAAATCACTGTCAGAAAAAGTTTAGGTCAGCAACAGCTCTACAGCAGGAACTATTGTTTATAGTTGACAAAGTAGCTTCAGATACACAACAGTTTGGCATGGGGTTTGGGCATGCACAGAAGATTTCATCACCATGAGAAAATAAGACAGTAGAGGAGACAGTCAAATGTTTTTCATATGTGAAAAAGATCTTGGTTGCTTTTGTCTAGATATTTGATAATCTACCTTAACTTTTGCTGCTTCCTGTGTGATTGTGTCTCTTCCCATTGGTTCATGTAATGCTCAAGGTATGGGAAAATATATAACTATAACATCCAACCTCTGCAGTTATGAACTGGGCCAGGGAATGTTTCCAATCTTGTTACTTTGGTTGGCCAACTGCATTATAAGGAATCTGGGAAAATGACATGCATTGGAAATGACTGCGTTTTATTTAAAAGAGAGCTTGCAGTACAGGAGGGGAAAAAAAAAAAATCTGCGATCAGAAACAAGTGCTTCCCTAGGAAAAAAACCTAACAAAGAAATTAATTACGTCTTTCCCTGAGGAGTTGGAATGGCATTTCCTCTGCTGCAGAACTGTGTGTGAGTTCTGCCCAGAGTAGAAATATTGTTGAAAAGCAAGTTCATGTGGAGGCATACAGTCAGGGAGGGATAGTACCTTTCTAGGTTAATGCGATCAGGATGCCAGGAGGCTTATGAATAAAAAACTGTGGTACGTGAAGAAGAAAAGCTAAGGTGATTGTTGGTATGGAGTGATATGCAGAGGGTAGCCTTTATCAGATGTCAGCAACATATTGTGTTTCCAGGGTGAATATCTATTGAAAACATTTCAGAAAAAGATTACATTCAATTACTGTTTTCTTAAAGAAACAACAGACATGCCCATTGTCACCACCTGGCACAGGACAAACAGCACGAGTTGCATGTGATACATATACTGAATAAAGATATTCTTACTTCCCACCCTAGACATATAGCAGTTCAGCTATTACTGCAAATCTTGAAGATTATTTTCCTCTTTTATCCGTTTCTAAGAATGGCAGGCTGGAAGACCAATAACTCAGATGTGTGTGAACTGTATCAACTCACCCATCCCTGTTTTTCTCCTATTTATCTTCTACAGCAGCCTAAGAAATTCGAATTAGCATGTGGCAGCACTACACATGCCTGGAAGCACAGGCCTGAAAGTTCTAACTCCTCCTGAGTATTTTGTGGAGGTACTTCAATATATGGATAGATTATGTCTTTTTGGAATGGTGGCACAATTCAGATTAAAGTGTTACTGATATGTTTTTCACAAACATTATAGGCCTTTATTTTCCCACCTCTGTTTCATTTTATTTATTTCTATTGTATAAAAGACAAAGAAAAAAAAACCCATATATTGTGTTATAATGTCTCCTTCATTGACCCTGATACCCCATTGTTTTACCATCCGTCTTTTTATCTGCAGACTTTCAGCTATGCTTTCTTCCCTATGCCAATGTAACTGGATATGGTAAATTACTAGACGCTTCTTGATGAGGTGTCAAAATTCTATCGAAATAAAAGAGTATTCATTTTGAATTCACTTTCAACTATTTAATATGGAAAATAAATGAATATTTTTCTAGGAGGCATTCAGTATAAAATTTGCTTCATACTACTTGCAAAAAACACAGTTAGCATTGCCATTTCATTATTACTTTTCTCAAATAAAAAGCTGCTTATAAAAGGGTAGAAAGAGTCCTGAATCTTCAGCAGAGATATCTGAAGATGATACTAACATTTTCCATACTTTTCCATAATTCCATTGTTAAAAATTGAACTCCATATCTCAAAAGGAAATGAAGAGTATTCTTATTCTGGTTTGTAATGTTCTTCTGTATTTTTAAATTTTTTTTTAAGGAATATTTGTTTCTGCCTTAAATCAACTTCTGCTGAAATAATTAATGCTTTAAAATGGTGTTAATGGAATTTTGTATTTCTTTTTAACAGAGATACTGCAAGCTGTAACTGCTGTCCCAGGTTCAGGAGGGATTTTCTTCTGTTCTTGTGAAATCTCACATAATATAGATTATCAAACTCAAATTCTGCTGAGTTTGTAAATAGCCAGTGGGGATTTCTTACACACAGCTATAATTTAGCTATCTGTAAGACTGTGATGGATGTGGCAGGCTACAAGCTCCTGCTACCCTTATTCTGCATTTTTTGCCATTAACATAAATTAAAAAGTAGTAAAGGAGGCTTTTATAGATATAAGGAATTGCCAGCTCTGACTCTGGAGCTGACATTGCACCTTTTAGGTCAGTGGATAGGAATGCCTTTTACAGACATTCATTCAGGGCCAAAAGCCACTTCTAACTTCAAGGATGGAAGACTACATTTGATAGTATATCTGATCCAACACCAGATGATGCTTTCCATTGTCCCACCAGAACTATACTACACATGGGAGCAATTAGTTCTCATTTGAAATTAATCTCTTTTCTCACTGCTCTGGTACATGCATGTATTTTCAATGAGATAGATACACAGAATTTTTCCTCACAGTACTACTCTCCTACACAAGGTATCTCTGCAAGTAGAATTGAACGTTCTCTCCTGATTCAAATTTTTCCCCAAATCCTACAAATGAAGGTCTGGCTAAGCATCCCACAGAAGTGGGAGAAGACTGAGGAGAGGCTAAGCAAAATAAGTCAATATTTATATTATATCTGCACCTTCTATGAAGTTTGATCTACTACATGTGCTTTTTAAAACTGACATAAATGTCATGAGTATAAAATATCAAACTTTTCCTTTTTTTTGCCTAAACATAAAAATGTAGATATTTTGTCAACAAAATATTATCTTTAGAAGAATATTTATAAGCTACTTAGATTCTTGATTAATTCTATATTATAGTTCTTAATTGTGGTGTATTTTTTCTTTCAAAGCAACTGTTTCATATTAATTCATTATCCAATATGTATTCAGATAACCATCCACTGGAAGGAAGATAAGTAAGACATTTAGTTTACAGACCTGTGTTGTGCTGCTGACATTGGTAGCACATCAAATTAAAAACAGGGCAGGGACTTTTTGACCTGAATTCGCTAAGAAAGGAGTTATAAACTAAAAATCAATATTTCTCTAAAGGAAAAAGGTAAAAATAATAGGTAAAAAAAGCTGAAGGCCTGGCCGTATTCTCAGCTACACTCCATAACAAAAATTTAAAAGCAATTGCAGCATTACTTTTAGAGGCGATTGAAAGTTCAGGGACAGGTATATTTCTTCTTTCTTCCATATTTGACCTAGTTTTAGGTTGACCTTTAGAAATTCTACAAGTAAATATAAATTTCTTGTGGAAATGGTTGGCCTCTTGAGGAAATTCTTAAGACATATCTCCTTTTTGTAACATACCTTTGAGGTAGCTGTCAATCCTAGAACAAGCTTCTGTATATAATTATTGAGCATTCGCCAAAATGGAATGATGAATGTAAATGTCTGTTACAGAAAGCTCAGAGTTTGAAGATGTCCCCCCAGCTCCTTGTATAACAAATGAGGACAAGCAAGCTCTGGTGAGGCTCACTGATGTGAAATTATAATATTTTATGACCATATCTCTATTTACTAATATTTATTGCTTTCTTTGCAATATATAAATAATAAAATTTTTATGACAATAATAATGATAGGGTAAAGGAATGGTGCCAAATGTGCCAATCTTGCCAATAGTGTGCTTCTGCTGTTAGTGGTACCAAAATTCAGAGGAATAGTGCTTGGTCATAAGCATCCAGACTGAAGACTATAGGCCATCTTTCAGTTAAGTTCTATTACTGAAACTTTTCTGCTCTTTGTGGAGTTTGTAGTAGATTAGAGTCAGGCTAGGTTTGTACAGAGATGAATAAATAGGAAGAAACAACAGGTTCATCACAAGGAGTAATGCTGTTGTGGTTTAACCCCAGCTGGCAACTAAGCCCCACCCAGCCACTCACTCACTCCCTCACAATCGGATGGGGAAAGAATCAGAAGAGTAAAAGTGAGAAAACTCATGGGTTGAGATAAAAACAGTTTAATAGGGAAAGCAAGGGCCACGCGTGCAAGCAAAGCAAAGCAAGGAATTCATTCCCTGCTTCCCATGGGCAGGCAGGTGTTCAGCCATTTCCAGGAAAGCAGGGCTTCGTCACGTGTAACTGTGACTTGGGAAGTCAAATGCCATCACTCCAAACATACGCCCACTTCCTTCTTCCCCCAGATTTATGTGCTGAGTATGATGTCATATGGTGTGGCATACCCCTTTAGCCAGTTGGGGTCAGTTGTCCTGGCTGTGCCCTTGGCAGAGCATGGGAAGCTGAGAAGTCCTTGACTGGTGTCAGCGCTACTCAGCAACAACTAAACCATCAGTGTGTTATCAACATTCTTCTCATCCTAAATCCAAAGCACAGCACTATGCCAGCTACTAGGAGGAAAATTAACTCTATCCCAGCTGAAGCCAGGAGAAATGCATACCAAATTCCACAGCATAGCCAAAGCAGCTCAGCAGTAATTCAGAACTGAGTTTTCAGTGTTTTAGTCTGCTAGTCAAGCAGGTGCAGAAATGATATTGGTTTTAACTTGACCACATAAATGCCTTTGGACCAAAACATAGCAGAATGATTGAAGGCTTAACAGTGTATTGCTTAAATTGTGCAGGTAATTCGGTTGTTGAAGAACTAGCTCAACTGAGTTCAGAATACATAATAAAGGTATAACTACATTGTCTCTATTTTAATTTTACACCTAAAGCAAGCAGGGAGAGCTGAAGTCCTTCTGATGTTCTCATTGCAGCTGAGAGGATACCTTGCAACATGTGTGCCTGACAAATTTTACTTTTATAATGTTTAAGGTATTTCCACATGTAGGTTGATAGCCTCTTGAATATGCTGGCTATTGACAATTATATCCTCTCTAGTCAGACATTTGATATTTAAGTTCCCATCTTTGGATGTTGGTGGGCCACAAAGAAGGTGGAATTTTTATATGTATCTTACCTCTACCCCTCCCTTCCCTACCTTTCCAAAAAGCATTTGTGTCATTTTACTTATATTTCAATCTCTGTAAAAGAAAATCCCACTTTGACAGGGAAAAGGAAGAAGTGTTTCCTGAGCTGATATCACTAATGTGTGCACAAGGATTATTTCAGAGTCTTCTCAGCTTTCTGCAGGATCCCACATTGCAGTTAAACTAAAAGTGTTTATAGTATGTGGCTAGGCTGCCTGTTCAAGGAGGATTCTGGATTTTGCTAGGGCAATCCCAGACTGATGTGAATAATCAGGAATAGTAAGCTATTGGGTGATGTTCAAATACAATTTTTAAAATAAGCTAAGTAAATTACTTCATAGAATTTTCAAGGGAATATGAATTCAACCCTGAGAGGCTTATCACTTGATTCTGAATGGAATTAAGGCTTAATCAAAGCAAGCAATACACAAAATTCAATTTATCAGATTACAGGTTTTCTCAGTGTGGGTTGAGTGCATGTTTTCCTTTTTCTGGGTGTCAGTGATGCAAAAAGATATATTAGTTGATTAGCTGTGGTATTGTCCTCTTTTTACATGAATAAAATTTGCCCTCTTCCTTTGATCAATACCTTTCTTAAGAAGAAAAAATACATCTGTACCATCCATCTAGGTTTCTAAGGTGTTCTAAACAAAGGTCAGAATTTACCTACAATATTTAAATAGAGTAAGAAAAAACATGAGTATACAGAAAACTACTTTTTATGAGTGATGAGGAACTGAAATGACTGTTCTTCTGAATACCCAAAGGTATATTTGTTCCTTAAGTATTTACATATAATGCCTTTTTCATATTAAAAAATACAACGTTTTAGTGCTGTTGAAATAGCAGTCCCTAAGATATCCAGATACAATATGACTAACTCATAAATCAGGAGTATGGTAAGTGCAGGGTGGCTGCAAGGTTTATTAATGCTAAAGCCCTTAAAAATTTTAAAAATAAAAAAAAAATAAAAAAAGAAGAGAGAAGAGGGCAAGAATTATGAGATTTGGAAGGAATGGAAATTCTCTTCTACATAAGAAGATGGACAAAAAAATCCCAGGACATGATGAATAATAAAATAAGACCTTGAAGAGCAGATCTAAAAGTTTGAGGACTCAATTGAAAGAGAGTAAAAAAGAAAGGTGCTATTACATTGTCATCTGGATAATTTATGAGATAGATGCTTAGCCTCCAGATGCAGGAAACCATTGGTCTGAGAATCATGATGAATGAATTCAGGTAAACTAAAACATTGTTTTCAGCTGCTGAAAACTGTACTGATTAAAAAAAAAAGCAGCGCCAAGAAAATTAATCACAGATTTATTTTTCTACTATAACTGGATAAGGAAATGCAGTGAAATTATCCTGGGTCCCATTTAAAGCAACCAATAAAACCAGTATTTTGGGGGCAATGCATACTTAACTTGTAAAATGTCTTATTTTTGGAGATGCGCAACTAAAACCACAGATAAGTTCAAAAAGATATTATATAGTTCACAGGACAGGAATAGAATTACAAAACATGAGAGTACAAATATAAACTCCGCATTAGAACTCTCCAAAATAGTTGTGGTATAGAAAAAATAGCATTCAACTGTTAGATTATCTTCAGTCTTTCCTAGAAACAGAATATTGGTTTAAATGACACTTTGCTGGGATTCAGATGATTTGAACAAGAGTAATAAAGAGTATTCTAATTATTTTTTCCTTTACATAATTTTCAACTGCATAAAACTTCCCATGCAGAACTTCACATCTCTTAGCACAGTGATATCCAAGCATCATTCATCATAAAAATCGCCTTTGGTTCTTTTTTCCTCCATCTTCCATTCTTAAGGAAAAGAAAGAAAAAATGTTAACATTTTTACATAAAGTCCTGTATGCACAAAGAGTGGTGTCAAAAAAGCTACATTGTCTGTATATTTGAAATGACATCTGATTTTGGTCCAGTTTCAGAGAAATGAATTGTATTATAAGACAAGGAGGGGAAACTTTTAGGAAAAATGTCCTGCAGCTATCAAAATGACCAGAAATGTATACAATGAGACTTATGAAAATAATGGGTTTAATGTAAATTTAGCCTTATTTGCCAAAGTACTGAAAAATATTTGGCCATCTCAACGTGCTGTAAAAACAAGGAGAAATACTTTCATAAGCTCAGGTCTACTACAATAATATACTTGACAATAAAAATGAAACTAAATAGTACTCTTCCCAAATTGCTGTAAATAGTGAGTTGTATTTCCTTAATTTAGTAAAAAAGGTAAAAAAACTTATAAACATAAAAACATTTATTTTATGAGGGGACACATGTTACTATAAGCAGTTCATAAACTTAAACTTTTTCCACAAACATTTGTGAGACTGTAGTAACAAAACCAACTGAATGGAGATAAACTATATTGCATTTATATTCTTATCCAGTTTTATGAAGCACTAAAAAAGACAAAACACTTTCTCTAATCAAGCATCCAAATAGCTGCTGTAAGTTGCATTACTCCTAAAAAGTAGAAAGAAAAACATATCTTCAGTAACACAGTGAATTGTGTTAACTCTTATGATGGGTGGAATGACATTTAATTAAAGAAAGGTATTGGGCACAATTCTTCATTTAGATTTAATTAGTTACACCAGGGAAAGTGTTGTTAAATACATATGTATTTTATACCTCTTTTGAATGAGTATAAAATGGCACTCCCTGCTGTAAAGGAACACAAGCACATTTATCTCCACAACTTACTTAGCTCAGCAGGAATTTTGACACTGGCTTTAAGAACGACACTGGCTTTAACAGACCTGCAGTGTTAGGTCCAAGACTCTCTGTTTGTATGTAATACAGGTATCTTCTGGGTGGCCCGTGGCTTCTGCATTGGTCGAGGCAGAGTTCAAAAGAAAAAGATGGTAGGTAGCTAAGTCCTGTACTGACTAAATCTCCACATCCGCACAGTTGCTGACTCATTCTCTGTTTTGGTAAAAAAGTTACAGAAGGCAATGCTGGATGGGAACACCACATGGCCATCCTGTGCCACTAGCACAACTACATTTCCTCATCTCAAGGGTGGAGACCAACCTTAGTACCTTGGAGAAATGAAAATAAACTATTGGGATCAGAAATGTTGCCTCATCTTCGTGAAGGCTGGCAATTAGTCCTGTCCTGTCCTGCTGCCCTGAAACCTGCAGCCTCTCGTACCTTCTCAGCCTCTTCCTGACATTGTCATTGTCTCTTCCGGGCTGCGTAGGTGCATGCTTACCCTTGAGTTATTTGTGGAGGCAAAGCTGAATTGTTGCCATCTGTATTTCATTAGAACTGACACTTTCAATAACGATTTTTTCCAAATACTGCAGCTTAAAATAATATATTAAGCAGCTTTATGATGAGGAAGCAAAAAAATCTTTAAGACTCGTACGTTATTTTCAAGCATTTAACACTTCCAACAGTAACAATGTTTTCTTTAAAAAAAAAAAAAAAACAAACACACACACACACACAAAAACCACAAACAAACAAACAAACAAAAAATACAGGCCTATATCCTACTGGCTTTATGAAGATAGTCTTGCTTCTCATTAACACTACGAATTCAGTAAAGGAAGCCTTCCAGAATTTGAGACATTACCTTGTGGCAAATTATAATTAGCACTGCATTATTTACAACATGTGATTAGATACCAAGAGATTTTTCAAAGTTAGCATAAAAAGTTACAATGAAGGTGATAATGATTCTTTTGGAGAGATATTCCTTTGTTCATTTTAGCATCCTCATAAATGTTTAAAGAATATAAATTAGGCTTCCAAGCCAATTAATTTGTCTGTTTCTCATCTCCAGTGATGTATTTTAATTATACTTTCATGCCTCTAAGCTTCAGAATGGAAGACAGCATACACTGATCACAAAAAAACAAAACCTGTAAAAGTCCAAAAGGATAATGGAACAAATTCCACAGTTTTGTGCCTTAGACACATCCCGTATAATTCTGTAAATGTGGAAAAAGTGGTTTAAGTCTTAAACAGTTATAATTTGGTGAGGCATGCAAAGCTCATATAATTAGCACGAAAAGTGTGTTTTGGTTCATCTTAAATGTTACACACTAAATTTACTCCATGAAGTAAAACCAATATAGGATCCATTTTGTACTACAATACACAAGCTTAATTAATTTGTGGTCTAGAATATGTGCTCAATAATAAAAATCAATTTCCTTTTTTTCAAATCCATTTACTCCTCACTGTTCAATCCTCTGTCTGGTTTGGTCTTTAAATATGCCTAATATTTAAGGCATACAACTACAGACTGTTTTTGAATCACTGAACCTTGAAATGGAGCTTGGGTGTGTGAGAAAGTTGATTATTTGTTACAAGTAAACTCCCAAGCTAACTATTATTAAGACTTCTTCTGATCATGTAAAATTGGCAGGCAGTAGTAATAGTTATTTCTAACAGTATTGGGCTAAGATGTTGCTTGCTATCTGGTCTGTCTCAAAGGAATTTTCTCAGGGAGAGCATGCTGCTTTGAGCTACATTTAGTTATTTACTTACCAGTTTAAAGAAAAGGGAAGTGAGAAAGGAAAGGAAAAACAAGCTGGATATTCTCCTTCCCACCATGAGACCCTCCTCACAACTCCTGCTTTGGTGGGTCTTTTCCCAGGCAAATCCATCTATTTTAGCACTGAATTGATGGTAGTACAGGTAAGTAATTATAAAAGTATCTATTAAGGAGTAGTATTCTAGATCCATCCTGTAAATCTCTACCTGATGCTCAAATGTTTTCCCTGTCATCTATCTGTTTCAGCTCTTTTCCTGAGCATTATGCATTTTTATTTAATGTCCTTTGAACAGTTTCCTTCTGCAGCAGAAATCTGCACACAAAATTCCATATTGCAGTACCTGAAGAACATTAGGCGAGGTTGTAGCAAACACCTGTAACTAGAACAGGGAAATACTTAATTTCATTTACATTTTTTATATTTGAGAGAAATCCTGCCAGGTTGTTTTTAGGGGAATTTTGGAATTGAAATATTTAGCTAAATTCCAACCTTTTCTGGTGCTTCTCCAAGACGTTAGAGATGTTATAAATAGGATAGTCAATAGAATTGTGCTCTCCTTCCCCTCAGAATTTACATGGAGGAAAAATAAGACAAATACTTACCACAGAGTCTTTAGGCTCCTTCAGCTAAATATGCAAATACAAAACAGGTGAGTAAAAAAAAGAATGAAAGTGTGGTGTAGTCATGGACAGTACCATGGAAAAATGAAGGGTTAATTTGCTAAGCCATCAGTCTTCATCAGCACAGAAGTCACATTAAGTCATAGATTTAGTAGAAGAGGAAACACTTGTATTTAGGATTTTCTTTTCAGCACTTTAAGTGCATAAACATGCCTTTAAAAACCATATATGTAGTCCATCTCCTTCCTACTTTGACGCCTTTTAACATCAAGGGATGTCACACTCGGAGGGAGTTAGCCAGGGAAAAGCAATTGATGCTCGGGACAGGCTGGATATTCAGTCAGCGGGTGGTGAGCAATTGCATTGTGCATCAGTTGTTGCATGTATGGGAATTACTAGAGCAGCAGCCCCTTGTTGCTAGCCAGGCTAGGAGCAAGGGAAGGAGTTCATCACAATGTTAAACACTGTAAGTTGGCCCAAAGGGACTGGGAGTGGAGACTGTAATGGATATACCTTTAAATTGTTGCATGTTATAAGAATTACTACTGGAAGAACCATCTGAACCAATGGAGGACAAGCCTTACAAGAAGCAGTGCAAGTGCAGCAGTGACCTGACCTGAGTTGGCTTTGGTGCCCAGGAACTCCGCACAACACACCACCTCTCCCGTCCTGAGTGACCACCATAATAGATGGAGCCCAAAGTCATTGACTAAATGAATGCAGTGGACATTTCGTGGACATTTCTGGATATTCTATAGACATTTTACAAGGGTGGTCCATAGACTAAGGGAATGATATCTGTGTATTGTTTCAAAGGATTGAAAGAGTGGTGGTGGTTAATGAGAACGTATTAGATAGCGTGGGACCTGAGCATGACATAAATGGTGTGGAATAAGGGGCGGATACTATCCTGGTTTCAGCTGGGATAGAGTTAATTTTCCTCCTAGTAGCTGGCACAGTGCTGTGTTTTGGATTTGGTATGAGAAGAATGCTGATAGCTCACTGATGGTTTAGTTGTTGCTAGGTAGTACTTACACCAGTCAAGGACTTTTCAGCTTCCCCTGCTCTGCCAGGAGCACAAGAAGCTGGGAGGGGGCACAGATGTGACAGCTGACCCCCCCAGATCATATGACATCATGCTCAGTATATAAACTGGGGGGAGAAGAAGGAAAGGGGGGATGTTCAAAGTGATGGCGTTTGTCTTCCCAAGTACCTGTCACATGTGATGGAGCCCTGCTTTCCTGGAGATGGCTGAACACCTGCCTGCCCATGGGAAGCAGGGAATGAATTCCTTGCTTTGCTTTGCTTGCACGCGTGGCCCTTGCTTTCCCTATTAAACTGTTTTTATCTCAACCCATGAGTTTTCTCACTTTTACTCTTCTGGTTCTCTCCTCCATCCCACCGTGGGGGCTGAGTGAGCAGCTGAGTGGTGCTGAGTTGCCAGCTGGGGTTAAAACATTACAGTATAGTGTTAGTGTTTTACTCCACTACTGATACAAGTAATTTAGACTGATGGACAGTGATCATGAAGAATATATCAGCAACAACCACAAATCTAAAAGCAACATGAAATATAAGTGGTATCTTTTTGGTGATAGGCAGAGGTGCTCTCTATGATGAAAAGAAACACTGGCTATCAGAAAGGAGTACATGTAATTGGTTTAGAACTATTCCTTAGACTCTATTCTTTTATTCCTGACTGCTTCTTAAATTCCTCTGGCCAAGTAAAACTTGTGTCAAACAGATTTCTCTACATAAGTTGCCAAAGAGGGCAAAAAGTATTACCAACAATCCAAGACTCTGCCATCAAGCTATGCGAGGCTGTGGCTTCATGTTTTACCTTTCCACTGCAGCAGCTAGAATTTAACATGCATATGCCTCTTCCACTCCAAACTTCAGCTGTTCTTTTCTATCCCTCTGCAGAGAGAAGGTTTTCATGCCATTGGTTTAAGTACCTTTGGTAATACTTA
Organism: Butorides virescens; assembly: GCA_017310255.1. NCBI lineage: Eukaryota > Metazoa > Chordata > Aves > Pelecaniformes > Ardeidae > Butorides > Butorides virescens. The sequence goes on from JADKXX010003665.1 coordinate 70,818, forward strand.
AACCTCATTTTTTGAAATTACTTATTTTTTACAAAGCCTTTAATTTTTTTTTGTTTGTTTCTTTTATTTTAAACTGGCTAATTTTGCTGAAGTTTATAGCACACCAATGTGCTATTGTACTGGCTGTACCCAGGCAGCAGTGCTGCACTGAGAAGGGTGGGAGGAACCAAAAAGGGCTGGAATGAATGAAGAGCACACATGCACAGAGAACAGGGAGTCTCTCACACAAGACAGAGTTAGAAATGGAGTTTAATGAGACAACATGACAGACTGCACTGATCTTGTGTATGGCTTGTGTGGACAAGCCTGGGAGGAGCTGGGACAGAGTACTATTTGGTCTCCCTCTCCTGCTATTGTCTCTGTGCTCCTCTGTGGGTGTGCAGATGAGCTTTTATTGCATAGCCTAACAGAAATGGTACAGTTTGGGTTTTGCTTTCTCCTTCCCACCAGTTTCCATCCAACGTAGTGGCTCAGGCAGTGCTACTGGATATGATCCTGTATTTGAGACAGACCAAAGGGCTCAATCATTTTCTTTTAAACAACACTACCATGGAAATAGCTGGTGTGGGTTTACAGAGGTGTATATATTTTTATGACAGCTTAAATAACACCTTTATTTAAAATTATATTTCATTTAGGCTCCTCTCAGATGTTTTGATTTGTGACTAATATTTGCTTTGAAAACATACTGAAAGTGGTTTCACTTAGAACCCAGGAAAATGGAGTAGGCTTGAAATATGAATTATTTGTTCCTTTTTTTCTCCCTAAATCTAAAATTTTATGTTTGAGTATTTTGATAATCAGTCTGTCAGGAGGCTTGTTTATTATTCATACATATATATTGAGAACATACTAAGAATGGCAGAGGCTGCAACTTTCAGTAGTATTCACAGGGAGAGTTTCCACTGACACACATGGACTATGAATCAGGTGTTTTCTTAGCTGAAAGGAAAAAAAGAAAAAAAAAGATTAAGGGATCCAGTGTTTATAGACTGAAGAGAACAAAAAAAAACCCCACATGTTAACATTAAGAAAAATTACCTACTGGGGCAAGCACATTCTCTGTTACTGGAAATGTTTGTTGAGACTGGATGACTTTCTAGAGTTATGCCCCAGTTGACCACAAGCAACTGATCGTATGCCAGCATCAAGAGTTAGCACTACTATGGCTTGCATTTTACAGAATGACAAAGAAGAGTACAATGATATGCTATAAAAAGGCTATTTGATTTAACAGAAATTATTTTATGATCTGTTGTGCAATATTCATAATGGCTTTTTATTGTTTTTAATAAATACAAAAATGAAATCAGTGTTAAATATGATGAGCTCTGCTTTTATCAGTTAAATGCAGTAGCTCACCTTTTATAGTCTATGCAGGACTGATCGTTACGGATGCATTCAAAATCCGTTTCTTCCTCAGCACATCTGTATAGGTCATACATCTATCAACTTCATGGAACAAATTTATAATTCCAGTTGCTTCATGGTTTGTCTGATTGTCCATTTGTGTGATTTTCCATCCATTCTCTTTTTTTTCTAAAGATGTGGCAGTTGTGGAATAATACTGTTGGAACAGGCACTGTGGAAGAGCAGGAAGAGCAAAGGCATTTGTACAGGCCTAGGCAGTAGGCTGTTGGAGTCGAGTATCTTCTGTTCCTACCATCAAGACTGTGATACTGTGCTGGTTTTGACTGAGATTGAATTCATTTTCTTCACAGCAGCTAGTATGGGGCTATGTTTTGTTGTGCTGGAAACAGTGTTGATAGCACAGGGATGTTTTCATTATTGCTGAACAGTGCTTACACAGTCAAGGCCTTTTCTGCTCCTCACCCCACGAGCAAGGAGGCTGTGGGTGCACAAAAAGTTGGGAGGGGACACAGATGTGACAGCTGACCCCAACTGACCAAAGGGATATTCCACACCATATGACATCATGCTCAGTATATAAGCTGGAAGAAGAAGGAAAGGGGGGATGTTCAGAGAGATGGCATTTGTCTTCCCAAGTCACCATTACATGTGATGGAGCCCTGCTTTCCTGGGGATGGCTGAGCACCTGCCTGCCCATGGGAAGTAGGGGATGAATTCCTTGCTTTGCTTTGCTTGCGTGTGTGGCTTTTGCTTTCCCTATTAAACTGTCTTTATCTCAACCCATTAGTTTTCTCACTTTTACCCTTCTGATTCTCTTCCCCCGTCCCACTAGGGCGTGGGGAGTGAGTGAGCGGCTGTGTGGTGTTTGATTGCCAGCTAGGGTTAAACCACTACAGTCTTTTGGCACCAAACATGGGGCAAAGGATGAGACTCACACTGCTGCATAGGGACAAGGCGCAACAGCTTGAGTACCAAGCTGATGGAGAAACTGTGGCTTCTGTACAGCACTGAAGATTGTTTATGCATCAAAAGTTGGGTATCTATCTTCACTGAACCATGTATGCCTTTTGGCCCTGAGGGGGAACAGGATTTCATCTGTACTGTTGTAGCCAGCAGTTATAAGTGGCAAGCTACAAGAAACTAATTTGTTTTCCATGTTATCCTCCTGAAATGTAGGGAGCCTTGCTGCTTTACCGGATTTTGGATTTGACCCTGAGTATCAGGCAAGTTTGCTAAAGACTGATCTGAGGGTCCTAAGTTCCCTAGTTGCCTCTCTTCAGAAAAGAAAAAAGTTGGTAAAAAGACAGAAGAGGTGATCTGTTTTCTGATTATCTTGAAACCTGTAGTGTACTACTGATGCTCTTCATCTACATGCAGGATTTGTATGGGTAACAGGCTCCATGTGGAAACAGTGCTGATCATAATATTGCAACATTAATTCCTGCAGTGCACTTACAGGAAGTGAAATCCTGTCTTCCTTGAAATGAATTAGTAGGGACATCATCTTTGTCATGCCTATGGTCATTTGCCATAAAATCTGTTGGATTTGCATACTGAAAATGTCAGAGTTCCTTGCAAAGTAAAGTTATTAGGTGGTGAAGGTCATATTTTTATAGGAACATTAGCAATAAGTTTAAGTTGCTTATTGACACTGAGATATCAAAGTAATTATCTTGCTAAACATGTTTGGTGAGACTGATGTACCTGAATCTTTGGCAGCCAAAACTATGTTTGGAAGTCAATGTCTGGAATTAGGCTGAGAGTCTATTATATCTCTCTGCAGTTTGTCTTCATTTTTATGGTAAGAGATATATTGCTTTCTGGAGAAAAAAATAAGAAAAATAAATAAACGAAAAAACCCTGCAAAGAAAATTTATCTTTCCTTGAAATATAATTGTGGGACACTCTCTTTACTCCACTAATTCCAATATTAGTCTCTTGCACCTATTTACTCTGGTGTTAGACAGCAGGGAAGAAAGGGGCACAACAAACTAGTGCTCTATCTGCTCAGTCTCCTGTTTTGACCTGTGCTTTTGCACACTGGTGAGAGAAACCCGAATAAAACTAAACATCCTCTGTGAAACTTTATTAACCTGAAACAGAACGTGAATAACAGCCTGGTGGGTGCAGTATCTCATGTACCTGTACCCTTCCTAACATAGCTGTGCATATTTACACCACAAAACAATCTTGAATGTCATTAACCTTTTAACCTTGCTGCTATCTTATGACAGAGAGTTCTACAGGTTAATTAAGCTGTAATAATAAAATTAGCATAGCTGGATGAATTCTATTCCTTTTATTATTCAGTTATGCCAGATTTACTGTTACCTTGAACAGGAGTGGCAGAAAGTTCAAAATCAGGACGTTAAGTCTTCTGAGTATCCTTTTCCTCCCACTTCCTCACCCCCCAGGAACAATGTCAATTTGAGTGCAAAACAGTAAGGAAGCTGGTGTAACTGCATCATTTGCCTTGTGTATATAGCCTTGTTTATAACTGTGTTTGATGATTTTCTCTGCTTGACCCAAACAAATGAGCTCTTGGAATGATGACTGCTGACTTTGCCTGCAACTTAAAGCCATTAAGCAGCAAACTCTCCACAGTTTCTTCACATTATGAAATACAGAACAGGAGGTGGCTTTCCTCCTCAGTAGTATTGTTCCCTCTTTGGGGTCTGCTGCTGAAACTCCCACATGGTACATTTGCTGCTGTGATCCTTATAAAAATAATATTTCTAATAGCGCCTTTACCCAAATGTTCCATGAAGCTTTACAGACTTGGAATAAACTTAATTACTGTGTAGAAGAGTGTTTAAGTGCTGCTGGTATCTCATTTTTAAAATTTGTTTATTTTGCATTGCTATACAAATGCCTTAGTAAAGTTTTCATAATACCTTTACTGAGATAATATGGAGAACTCACCTGGAGCTTTGCCACTCATTTCCATGCCTGAGGTAATATATACATACAATTATATGCCTAACTCGATGGAATCTGTTATCTTTTGAAGACAGAAGAGTTCCAGATTTTAGTCCTTGCATTTATAGCTACATATACATGTAAGTAAATATCTATAAGATAAATAGTCTATTCATCTGCATCTGTGCAGATGTTACCATTGGATGTATTTTAAGAGTTTAGATTTTTTTTACTAAGCCTTTGTTTTATTAGGATAATAAAAATTATGGAAGTCAGCTGGAAGCTTGACTGTATTGCGTAGTATATATTGGGTGATAAACGAAGTTCTGCTATCTAGAGAAATCCTGTAAGGATAACATTATTGGTTAAAATTTTGTTTGGATTAGTTGTCACAGACTCATACCATAGGACTCTCATATAACATGTATATGAGTTTACACTCCTTTTGTATGAAGATGTTGGTTATCAACACTTTCATGGGATCTTATTTACATATGCATATAACATTATTTGTTATTTTGATGAAGTTCTACAGAATTTGGTATTTCTTTTTGTTCAAAAAGAATGCACAGTACTTGAATTTGAGGCAATACGTAAATAATATTGACAGCTAAATGCAATAATAAAGTAATCAGGAAAGTGAAACTTGTATTATTCAGCTAAAGATTAGAAAAATAATATTTTGCATGGATTGTGTTATGTATCTAGGCTAAAAACAAACTCAGTGGAGCACATAAGTCCATTGATGAGGCAATAAAGTGCAATCTGAATATGCTGTTTGTCCTACTGTTAGTAGTATGTTAAGTGGAATATATTGAAATTAGAACATTAACATTTTAAATTATGTAATTTCTTTCAAGCTGTTTGTGATCTTTATTTTAAGCTCTTAAGGAGATATTGTTCCTTTACTATTTAACTAATATTTATTTAAATACTCCAACTGGAGGTTGGAACTGTTAAGCTTAGTGGTATACAGGCACAAAATTACATATTTCTGCCTCAAGCAGCATACAGTCAAAAAGCTCACTCAAATAACGCTGTGAATGCTGAGATGATACCAAATTATAAAGGGCAAAACTCCATTTTTATTGAAGTTGATGGCAAAGCTTCTGTTGTCTTTAGTCAAGTTGGAATTTCTTTCTGAATGCCTTTGAATATAAAAGTATACAAAGTAAGTCAAGAAAAATTTGGCTCTGCAAATGATAAAAGTATTTCAGGTCTATTCCTGGAAGCTGTGTTATAATGAAATAAGGCCATGGCTCCCTCTACTTCTGACTCTCCGAGAAAGAAAAAGAACAGAAAACATAAAGGCATCGAGGATGATGAAATTCAGGAGCTTATAATTTGAAAACAAAACACCATTAGGACAAAGTACCTTCTACGATAAATAAAAAAAAACTTCAGTTAACTGCACAAATACAATCAGTAATGGGATGAAAGTAGATATAAAAATGCATGAATCACTGATTGTGACCTGTACCATGGGCAAAAAGCTTATTTTCCTTTAAGAGCTAACTTTTTTTCCAAAGAATCAGATGTAGCAGAAATCTCATGCTCTTGTTTCTTGGCATTTCTGGATGAGCCTCAGGATTTTTTAACACTGAGATTCCAGCCATGCTTTCTGCATATGGGACAGTAGGCATAGCCTGAGGTAGGGTTTTCTTCTTTTCATGTTTTTATTGCAGTGATGCTTTAGGACGCTCCAGCTTTCCACTGTAGAATCCCTCTTTTGCTTTTGCTTGTTTCCAGTCACTCTCACCCCACTCTAGGGCCCAGTCATCCTGAGAGATTGATGTGTCTACATCCCAGGAAGATTGGGATAATGTGACTCTCCTCCATCTGTATGATAAAGTAATAAGGCCCTCATAGTCATCAGCAGTGAGAAAAGGCTGCATGAGTGGAGAGAACTGAAAACTCCAAGTCTGGAAATGATTGCAGGTTGTTTTTTTTTTTTTTTTTTCTTTTTTTACAATCAGCATATCAGTTACTAAACTTCACTTTGAGTGGGTAGATGGTCTAAGTATTGCCTCTGTCAGTCTCAAGTACTGCCCTGTACTATTGCAAATGAAGTGCTGATCATCTGGGGCCTGCTTTAACACCAGGCTCAGTGACAGCTCACATTATTAAAGAGAATGCTCACCCATAAAGTCGAAAACTGCTGCTTTAATGTGTCAAGCATTCTTTTTTGTGTGTGTGTTATCTGTCAGACTTGCAGCTTCTCCTGGAGCTGGGTCAAAGTTTGCATCTGAACGCATATACTGATAACCCTGTGAGTTAAACAGGAGTACAGATCCTGCCAGATCTCTCTAATTGAGAGTCTTATCTGTTTTACAGTTCTGTTCATCTCCTTTATTACTGTCTTTTTTATATATACTCACTATTAGTATCTAAAGATGCTAAGTGATATTTAGCAGAGATGCTCTCCTATAAATGATCAGTCTTGTCTGCTGCAGCATTGGGCACCAGCACATTTTAAAGTGTGAAGGTTTATGTAAATTCATTACATGAACATCTAACAGACAAATGTTATTTTCAAAGGTTCTCTTTGGTTTTAACAACACATCTTAAGATGTGCATCACTAGTCACATTAAATACTAACCCCAGCTTCAAACTTATAATGTAGGAATAACCTTTGGCCATATGTCATTATTTTGCAAAATGTATATGTGAAAAGTTAGAACTTAAGTGCAAGATAATGTTTGCCCTCCACTTGGCTGCTTGATTGCCCAGACTACCTAGAATCAAATCACAGACAAGTGTCATAGTGTGAGGATTTAGCAATGTCTGATTGCTCTGAACACAGGAAATGCAATGAATTCTAATACGCATTAGATAGATGCATGTGTTATATGTGTAAATTACAAGGTAGCTGAAGATCGCGGAGCTATGACACTCAGTCAAGCAGACACATTTGCGCTCTGGACGCTATCCTCAAACTACATTTAAAACAACAGCAAGGTAGTATATTTTTTGCAGTGAAATTCGTTAATGTGACTACTATATGTGTCAAGGTCTAAGGGGGTATGATCTGTCATTTTTACTGCCTTGCCTTCTAGATGCTTGTGCCAGAGAGGCCATCAAGACCGGCTGTAGTGTGCATCTTCTCATAGTTGTAGTGCTCTGAATTGCTGTGACCATAAATTTTCCTTCTGGTCTGGCACAGGTCGCAGCTGTGAAAACACAATTTGAATTTCTAATTTTATGTTATGCATGCTGCTAGAAATGAGAGAAATACCTTGAAATAGCAATGTTCAGGGTATCCGTTGATGATTCTGATGTGCTGGCTATCCTCATGCCATTTGTTCCACACTGACTCTATTTATCATCTGTTAGTTGAATATAATATTAGTCTGTCTTAGAGTTCTCCAGTAATTGCCTAAGAATGAAACTGTTGTGGGACATGAGTGTTGTCTTCAATGGGGTGACAAAAAGGTGGTAGAACAAGAAGTTATTTACTGCAATCCCATTGGAATGAATTGAGGCATGAATCTTACTTGCTATTTCTTTAGTCTTGAGTGTTCTGGAGGCAAAGAGGACATAAATATTGTGTTAAAAAGTCAAAAACATATATTTGGTTACTGCTCTTAATGCTTTTGATAGGGTTAGTCACTGCTGATTCTCAGTCAGGTGATGGTGACTGAAATAGTTCGAATTTTAAAAGAATAGCTTCTTCTAATTCATAGAACATCTTCCACTCCTACTAAATGTGTTCTATCTTTCATTTTATCTGTGACAGTGTTCAGTATTAAGCTCAATCTAAACTAATTTCACCAAAGAAATGTTCTACAAGCAGCTTTCTTCTCCCAAACTTCCCACAGGCACGTTGAGGTTGTAGTCATCCATACCAGATGACAGCTTCTGCATTATGTTCTTTTCTCTTTGACTGAAAACTAGTAGAGCCCTTGGATTGCAAAGGGCTTGGTAAGTGGAATCCTGTCAGAAGGAATATTCTGTCTGGCAGCAGATACTTGAAGTAAGTCCAGTATGAGCTGAGAGAGTTCAATTTTCTGGTGTTCTTGAGCACAGCACCAGAAAATGAAATTCTTTTTTTCTCCTCTGCAACTCATAAGTCTTGCATACTATCCTGCTTTATAAAGGAATACACTGATATAAAGTAATTTGATGTTTTTACTGCTTTAGAGCTGGTTTTGTGGAACTTGATTTCTGCAGCATCCTTTCCACTCTAACAATGCTTACACAGCACTATTTTAAAGAAACTAGTAAAATGGCATGGCACAGCCACAAGAATGAAATGCTTCTCTAACCTGTTCAGCATATTCTGTACAGCTTTTATTTTGCCTCTTTTCTTAATCTCTGAGTGGAATAAAATGCTAGATATTTAATGGCAGAAGAATATAAAACTTGGCCACAAGTTTACTGCTGCAGGACTGCACTATAAAGAAGTGTGCCTTGCATTAAGTAGTGAATGCAATCATGTAATATCGCTTCACAGACAAAAAGGAAGGGGAAAATGAATATTAAACCCCCCCATCCTTTTTTTCCCCCCTCAAATGATGGAGTTGTTATTCCTTGAGGAGTGGTAATGTTTGGATGCTATAAGGAGGGAATATGCACTGAATTTTATTTAGAGCATGATTCACAAAAGCCATCAATTTCAGATAAAAAATCTGCATCAGATTTCCAAGTATAAACACTTTGAGCCTAGCTGTAATCCTCAAATAGGACATTATTTGTTTTTTTTTCCCAGTCTTCTAAGTACCTGCAGAAACTGTAGATGCAAGTTTTGCTTTTGAGCAATCCAGTAGCTAAATGAGCAAAACATGCCATTATTCAGCTACACTCTCATTTGTCTGTGGAAACCTCACATGACTGCTATTTATCACTACCTCATGCACCAATAGCAATCCTAACCCATAGTTCATCAAATGCTTTTAATTAGAAAAGCTCCTGTTTTCCTTCCCTTAGCCGTGTTTTCATGCAAGATCATGACTTCTGGAAAGATGCTCTCTCAGATTTAGAGATGATGGCTGTTAAAGCTGTAAAGACCATGGAGTTCCCAAGTACAGATGTAGATTTTTGCAAATTAAGATTAATTATTTGTACTGTGGATGAATGACTCTCTCCTGCCCAGTTTCCATGGACATGATGTGGCTGAGTTACATCTCAACACTACTCTCTGCAACAGTTTTACTTAGATCCTCTTCTTATTTAAGCTGCCAGCCTGGAAGCTCACTCTGGGATTTAATAGTTAAGCCGGGTTCTTTTCACCTGACACCTTGGCAGCAGTAACAAAGGCTTTCTGGGCATTTTATACCCTCACTTACCACTGTGCAACTTCACTTCCAAGCACACATGTCATTACCACCTTGATTTGAAGACGATGAGGTTTCACAGGTATAGCTGAAAGCCACATCTGCCCTCCCGACTTATCCTTCCTGATGATGATGATGTGGAAAATGTAAAAAAAAATGTAGTTAGATTGCCCAGGGTCATGACATTTTTGAGATGGGCTTTCAGGAAGCTATTTGAGACACAGTGACTATAAAAACACCCAAGTGCCATCATAAAAAAGCCTTTCCGTTTTTCAGTGAAGGAGCTTGCTTTAAGCACTCTGCCTGCAAGCCTAGTGGGTGATCCCTGCTTTGTGAGAAAAACATTGCTGTGCTCTCACCTTGTGCTTCCCATCTCTATGGTAACAGGTGGGGCGGGGGGGGGGGGGGGGGGGGGGGGGAAGAAGGAAATTAAACATCTATAAAATAGCTAACCAGGCAAAACTGGGTGGAATAATGATCACTTGTTTGCAGGCAAGGGAAAACTCTCTGCTAAGTAGACATCAAGGGTAACACTGACCAAGATGGTAGGTGAGGAGAAATTGCTCTGCATCTGTGGCTCTGGCCTTTGGCACAACTGCATAAAATTTGACTCCGAAGCTTTCCCAATTAAGTTCCTGATAAACTTAAGTATATCCCTTGAGTTCCTGATACAGTTTTCTTGAAAGTTTAAGGTCAAATCCTGGCAGGCAGTTCAGGCAACATCTGAGGGATTTTCTCAAAAAAGCTGCCTCCAGTGACAATCCCCCATGACTTCAGGACTACCTCACAAATCTGAGGATTTCTGCAGTGGTCTTGGTATTCATCTGCTGCTACTCTGCTTCTTGAACTCTGTCTACTCCTTATTACTCTGTCTTCGAGGGCACACAAGGGCACTGAGGTTGCCACGGGGAGGGAGAGAAGTATGGGGAAGAAGAATGGCAGTAGAAGAGGTAGGTTACTTGACTTTTCTGAGCAGTAAATTTGTCAAAAGTAGGATTGCAAAAAGGTATCACTATAAAAATTGGATTCAGTCAAATGGTGTGTTTTGAAATTAACTGTTTCATTTGGGAAGTACTTTTTTTTTTTTTCCAAAAAAACACATTTAACTTTTGTTAGATAAGAAAAAAAGTTGAAAAGTATGGTAACCTCTTTTTTTTTTTTTACTCTGGTTTTGATTTTATACAGATCAATATACCTCAGCACTGTATGGTGGTGATATTTAAAAAAAAAAAAAAAATTAGTTGCTAAGCAAAAATACCAATTTTAATATTTTTGCACCTCTTCTTTAGGGATATATAGAGAGGATCCATTGTAGAGGGTCCAGTAAAGAAGGAAGTGATGTGAGGATACAAAGAAATGCAAGTGCAAAGAAAGAAGCAAAGACTGTCTGGATAAGGGTGATGTGACCAGAACCCTAAATGTGGTCACTATTGGTTACCATTCATGTTCATGACTGATGGTCAAGGTTACCTCAGCAGCTATTAGGATTTTCTGGTGAATATAGATGACACTGAAGTAATGTTGTTTACTGAGAGTCTGACAGGTTTCAAGGATAAACTACAAAGTGCCACTGATGAAGTCAAATGACAGGGACACCACAATTTCCTCGTCTTTAATTTTTTTCTAATGCATCGTGAGCTGCAAGGTAATATTGATGCTACAGTAGTTCCTAAAATAGATGCCATTATGTTCATTAGATGCTTCACATCTGGATATCACAACCAGCAACTGCTGTAAGAAGGGGAGGGAATGTCATTTTAATCTTTTCTGGGTTTTCTTGATTAGATATCTCAGACTTCATAAGCATTTATTTAATTCATATTAGCATTTAACAGTCAAATGCCCTCAATGGTGGAAAATTACCCTAGAGGCAGCATAGAAATTAATGGTTATTCTGTGACAGATCTTCTCTCTGACAAGGACTTAAATATTGAAATTTTAATTTATTTATTATGCAGGAAGATGACATTTTATCCCTCCAGCCATTTGACAGGAAGACACTATAATTATGCCTTTCCCTAGGTTCCCATTTTCCCTTCTGTAACTTTGTGTGAGATTATAAGAGTTCAGACTCCCATTCCCAAACAGGTTTGCCCTTACAGCAGCACATTTGCAGTAATCAATGCAAATGCAGTGACTGGTTCTTTCTAGATCATTTCTTCAAACTGAAATTTCTTCGTCTTCACAGACTGTTACTGGGATGACAGATGGCTATGTGTTTGTTAGGAAAAGTGGAGGTGACTTTAATGCACTCTCTGTACATCTCTATGCTTGCTCTGTTATTAAGCTGTGATTTGTTCTGAGAGAGAGCAGAAAAGGCAGCCACTGTATCAGACCACTATCCTGCAAAATAGGAGTTGTGGAAATATTACATGTAGTTGTGGTTTGTTTGAGTAATTGTCTCTAGGAAGACTATTATTAATACATTGCAGACAGAAACTGAGGACAAGGAAACACAACCAGAGAAAACTTCTGGCAGTTGCACTGTATATGCAGCCATTCATTTATGCTGTAAAAGAATATCGTGAAGATTTTTGATAATGCTGTTAGTGGCTTAAAATGTGAGTGCTGTGTCACATGCTCAGAAAGGGCTGTGCAGCCATACCGGTCCCTAAAGACAGCTAACTGCAAACCACATCTAATATTCTGACATTAACTTGCAATGCCAGTCATATATCAGCTTGGTATACTAGAGCTGTCATGCATGACTTAAAGCATTTCTGAAAACAAAACTAAGAGCCAAATAAGAATTTGGAAGAAGGCTGGAAAGAAATGTCTGGACTTTAAAAATGTGAATTTTGGAGGAGACGGGGTAAGCACCGGGAAGGAGCAGCATAGGTGTGGATGCCGGGCTAGCTTCCCAGCTGCTTCCCAGCCCCCGTGCCCAGACTGCAGTGAGCGCTGAGGGTGTTGGCAGGGAGTCCCTATGCTTTTTTAGGCAGGAGGGTTAGCCCTTTGCTGCCATAGAGGAGAGGGGGATTGCAGTCTCCCTCAGGTTTTCCTGCTTTCTCATGGTGTTCCTGCAGTGCAGTAGGCAAAAGGGGCCCCTTCCCCAGCACACTTAATTGGGAACCTCTCAGCCCCTCATTCACCAGCCGGGGCAGCCCCTGCACCCACTCTGTGTACCCACTCTCCCCAGCAGCAAAGACAGACTAAAGAAGATGAGTGATGCTTTGGGCAAAGGGTGTACAGGCAGTGTAGCTCACAGTGTGACAGCCAGGCACTATTCCCAGCATGCTTTAACTTTTTGGTTAAAAGTGTGAACAGTCACGCCACCCTTCTTCTAGCCTGGAGCGTGAACTTGGGAGTATCTTACAGCGTAGGGTGGATAGGGCCTCTTACACGAACCAGAAAGCACTCGCAGTCCTCTCTCTGACAGTCTGGCATGGGAGAAATAGATTTCCTGAGCTTCTTGTGTCAGGGAATTACATTTCAGTGGTCTCTCAGGGTCCTCTCGTGACCTTCATAGCTTGTGCTTGCCTTCCAGGGCTAGCAGTCCACCATGTATTCCGGGTCAACTTTTATCTAGAATGTTGTTTGTTTTCTTTTCTTTTATAAGGAGATTGATATTTTTGAAGATGACAAATGGGAGAGCTTAAGTAAAAGTTCTGTTCTATATGAGAGGAAGATGAAGATGGTAACAAGGAAAAAAATGTATGTTGTTGTTTAAAAGATGCAGTTCTGGTTTCCTTACAAACTCCTGCCTTCTGATAACATTAATAGGATTTTTGAATATGCAAAGGACAGGAGTTCTGTACCTACAAATTTGTACCTACAAGCAACAAAATAGTAAGTGTGTTGCTGTGTAAAAAATAATAAAAAAATAAACTGTACTGCTCTGATATGAAAGCTAAAAAGCATTCTTACAAGAGAATACTTTATCTCTTCATACTCTGAGAACCCTGAAATATGAATTACCTGTTAATGGCGGGGGGGGGGGGGGGGGAAAACAACAAAACCCCCAAATTACAGTTGCTAAACTTTGGCATTTTGAGATGGGTAACATCATGATTCTCTTTTTTGTTCAACATGACATTTTATAGTTTCTTAACATTTTAGGATAAGTACTGATAAACTGCAGAACAGAGTATCTCGGAAACATATTATTGATGTCCATATGTTCTGCAAATGCCCAGATTTTTGTTAGTCTTTTTTGTCTGCTAAAACCAAAAGTACGTACTGTGGAACAACTCAAAATCTTGAAAAGATACTGTAGATCAACGCATGTCAGTAGCTCTTCTTCAGGAGCCTTTGTGATATGAAGAGCACCGGTCACTTAAGGCAAGATGCAAATAATTGTGTTCTGGCTTGAAATGAAAAACCTGATCCTCAGTTTTCTGAGTCTTTGGAAATGACTCAGAATATGATAACATGCTTCTTTTTTTTTTTTTTTTTTTTTCCAGGTTGCCAATAAGAGAGGTTTTTTGATCGGGCTTCTCTCAATGCTACAACTGTGCATAGTCTTTCTTCATGTTAGTGAAATAGAACAGATTCATGTGGTTTTAAACTGGCGTGACTGGATATTATGTTTAGGGCCATTTTTTATGGTTCTAGAACTGCCAAAAATGTGTGACTGGATAAAAGAAGGAATCTACACATGGATGTTACAAATACTAACTCATTTGATTTAACATCTGTTTTTTTCTAAGGTGTGCGTACTCCTTAAGCAAAGAAAAACAAAATAACCCCTTAGTTAGATATAGGTATGGGTTTTTTTCACTCATTTATTAAAGTCTTATTTTAAGCAAATCTTTTTGTGCAATAACTATGGAATGTGAAATAAATTAAGATAACAAAACCAAAGCTGTACATTAAATACTATGTGATTTTGAGTTTATGTGAGTGGAGATCTAGGACTTCTGAGGACTCTTTTGAGAGAAATAATTTAATATTACATAATTAGAATAAATATTTTAATATTTCAATAATATTTGAGAAGGACCTCTTTGATTTAAGAACCCAGAAACCATTTCTAAACATAGCTTAAGATTTTGTCCCAGGCTAACTTTAATAGCAACCGAGTGCCAAAGCATATAATTTAAAATATAGTGCTATGTACTAAAAGAAGAGATTTTTTATAGCAATTTAAAAAAAAAAAATCAGAAACTTTCCTCTGAGCTGAAATTATATTGCCTTTTAAATTCAGGCAAATACTAAGTCTCACAAAATACACAGAGACAAATCCTACTTCTGTGTTTGCAGTCTAATTAACTAACCGAGAAAGGACATGACACTTCAGGGGAACCCTGGTGGCAAACAGCTTGGAAACCACTGTGAAATAGTAATTTTTTTAACTTTGTCATTTTGATTGCAGTTGTCTCCAACTTGGTTGCCCATATATGGCTAAGAGATTCGACAATGAAGAACAGACCAAAGTTTAAAAGAACTCCAATTAAGTTTAGAAAAAACAAATATCTAGAATCATAGAATCATAGAATCATAGAATCATAGAATCATAGAATCATAGAAT
>JADKXX010003666.1:0-189375 GCA_017310255.1 Butorides virescens
ATAGAATCATAGAATCATAGAATCATAGAATCATAGAATCATAGAATGTTTTGGGTTGGAAGGGACCACTAGAGGTCATCGAGTCCAACCCCCCTGCAGTCAGCAGGGACACTGCTAACTAGATCAGGCTGCTCACAGCCCCATCCAACCTGGCCTTGAATGTTTCCAGGGATGGGGCCTCCACTACCTCTCTGGGCAACCTGTTCCAGTGTTTTACCACCCTCATTGTAAAGAATTTCTTCCTTATATCTAGCCTAAACCTACCCTGATTTAGTTTAAAACCATTACCCCTTGTCCTAACACAGCTGGCCCTACTAAAAAGATTTTCCCCATCTTTCCTATAGGCCCCCTTTAGGTATTGAAAGGCCGCAATCAGGTCTCCCCGCAGCCTTCTTTTCTCCAGGCTGAACAAGCCCAACTCTCTCAGCCTGTCCTCATAGGAGAGGTGCTCCAGCCCTCTATCAATCAATGCCCTCTATCTATCAATGTTTGATCAGGAATGAGATTGCTCGTCAACTATAAGAACAATATTTTCTTATGATTATGGCAAAAAGTTAATCAGGTTTCCAGGAAAATTATTTTCCAAGTGTCTTTGTTTCCACAGTTTATGTAGCGTTCAGCTTCTACACAGATTTTTTTGGATGTGGAGCTCAGCAAATAATGTGTAGTAAAAACACATTAATATTTTGTTGTATTTGCAAGCCAGAAAACCAAAGCCATGTAGGCTGCCACTCCATGTGTGTCTGAGTGCATGTGCATGCCTGTGTGCATGTGACCATCTATGTATGTCATGTTTACAACACCTCACCTTTGAGCATTTCTGTCAGAGGCATAGATTTCCTCCACAAGTCTTCTGCCATGTTTTAAAGCTTGTCATGCTACAGACCTTTCAAACTAATAAACATTGCTTTAAACATACATAAGAGAGAGGGAGAAAAAAAACATTCTTGTTGGTCAAGTCAGCACAAAAGTTTCATTGCAGCACAGAAAGGTGTATTCTTCAGGCTTCAACTAAGTGTCTTTTGTGACTCTACTTTTTTCAAATTTTTAAGCTTGCAGTTACATTTAGCATGTGTATATTACTACCATGAAGACCCTGAAAACAACACCTGCACTTCCTCAGTTATGAATTGAATCTTTTTTATAAGAAAAAATGTCTATGCTAGTTTTATTTATTTTTGTATGCACTATCTGACCTGAACTTATTAGCACATGGTGATACCCCACTGAGTTAACTTAGAAGTTTCTGCACTGGGGCTACGCCTGACTCTTCCATAAGAAAACGATGGGTCCCTGGCACTCACTTTTCATACTGGGTATCATTTTAGGAAAACCTGTAGGCAGTAAGCTATCTGGGTCAGGAAATGCCATCTTGTCTGTTGGACAGTGTGACTCAGATTCATTTCTGACCCCGAGGCATCTGGCAAACTAATTTGTTTTCTTGAGGACCTTTTCTCTCTGGTGTGAGGATATTACTCTACTCTTATCTGAGACACCTCAGTTTAATTTGCCTAAGGTTAGAGAAATCCATCTGCTTTCATGGCAGTTTAAAAATACAAAGAATCTCATTCACTCCATAGCAAAAGTTTTCCTCTTCTTGTTGTATTATGCGCATGCAGATTTTCCTGGCCTAACAGTTGCAACCTCATCACTTCACTGCTCAAATATGCCTTGAATATTTGGCACTCAGATGACTATAATTTCTTCTGCAGTCCCTCCCCCACTCCCTTTAACTCCACACAATATTTTTCACTGTTAGAATTATCTGGTTCCCTTTCTCCACTCCATAAGTCTTATATTTATAATCATTTCCAGGGAAGCGGGGCTTCAGTACGCATAGAGATTGCTCCGGAAGACAAATGTCATAATAATGAATGCTCCTCTGTCCTCCTTTTTCTTAGTTTTTATTGCTATGCAGACTTCCTGTGGTATAGAATATCCCTTTGGTCAGTTTGTGTCAGCTGTCCTGACTACGTCCCCTCCCAAGATCTTGCCCATCACCAGCTTACTGGGTGAAGTGGAGGGGATGTTGGAGAGACAGCCTTGATGTTGCATGAGCACTGCTCAGCAGTAGTCAAAACACTGGTGTGTTATCAACACCGTTCTAGCTACCGATACAAAGTACAGTACAGTACAGAGGGCTGCTATGGGAAAAATTAACTCCATCTCAGCCAGCCCAAATACAGGAGAAATGCAAGGTGACCAGTTATCATGCTTGAGTGAAGACATACATTTTCACAGGTTCAAATGTGATGCCATGCTGAAGCAATGCTAACTTTTATCTCCAGTGTAGAAATATTATTCTGTTTAATTTTCTTTTCTTGACTGCTTTTTACATTCCTCTTTCTCCAGATTATTATTATTTGGACTGATGACATCATAGATAAGGGTTTCACACCAAACTATACACACATTAAACTGAAGCAGGTAAGATTG
This sequence comes from Butorides virescens, assembly GCA_017310255.1. NCBI lineage: Eukaryota > Metazoa > Chordata > Aves > Pelecaniformes > Ardeidae > Butorides > Butorides virescens. The sequence goes on from JADKXX010003666.1 coordinate 2,437, forward strand.
TCCTGGACTAAAAAACACACTTTCCCTTAGGAAATAAAAATTAGGTGATAAGAACCTTGTAAAAATAATGGAAAAAAGAAGAATGTGCTTTAACTGAAGTAGACAATAGATATGTTTTAATGTTATTGCTAATTTTGAAAATACTGCTCATACTTGGGGTTCACACAGCAAGGTTAGTGGTTTCTTTTCTTAGTTTCTTGTTTTCATTGTAATTTAGAATAGTAAGGGTTCTCTGTCACAGTCCTTTTTCTCATGTAAAAATAGAAGAATTGTTTTCACTTATACAGTGATTGTCCATTATAGAAATAGCCAATTGAAAACCCTGTCTGCCTGAAGAGCTTTCATGAGTGTCATGATTCTGTCAGAGGAATGCCAACATACAATCTCAGGAGTCTTGGAAGATGGATTACCTGGAAATTTGCTCTACTTTGTGTTTTGAATTTTTATTGAAGTACATTCTAGCTTTAAATCAGTAATACGGTGTTTCCGGAATTATATGGTACCTAGGAGCACAATAGAATCCAGCTGTGGCATGCTTTTTTTAAAAAAAAAAAAAAGTCTAGAAATAAAGGAAGTGAATCACTGACAAGGAGAAGTTACATAGACCCACATTTGATTTATTTAAGCCCCCATTTCTCTCTCCTTTCTCTCTTCCAGCTCAGATATTCCTTCATTTGTACCCCTACTTCTTGTTTTTCTGCTGTAAAAAGATGGTGGGAAGAAATGCACATGTAGTTTTTATTTTCCATCCAGAGTTGCATAACTGACACGAAGGGAGATAAGAGGACATCCCAGTAACATTTGGACCACTTGTCCAGACAACAGTGCTGCAGCATGACTTAATTTCCAGAAAAGCAAGAAAAGCTGTTCATGCCATTAAAGTCATATGAATTTGTGAGTCCTGCCGACTATGCCAATTTGTTGTGAACACTGATTTAGGATCTTGCCAACTAATTGAGTGACTTTACACAATTTTATTTAGTAGTGGTTTAGGATTTGTGGCAAATTGCAGGATTTGATTGTGAAATTTTAATGGCATTCAACCATCAGTCAATTTAAAAATCAATTTGACAAAATTAATCAGAACAGTGACTTAGTTAAAGATCCGAAGATGGCAAGGTTTACTCTATTACTACATGGAAGAAGCATACAAAGGAAAATTAAGATACACTCGAGTTAGAATGATTCACAGAGGGATCATGGATGCAGAGGATAAGGAGGCCACTCCTGTTGAGTTACAAGGTTCAGAATAGACCCCTTTGCTTTCTAAACTCCGTTTCAGAGAGGAGTCTAGGTGCGGCTAGGTCCAATCTTAGTCTCAGATTTGGTCAAAGGTTTATGCCTAAGGTTAGTATATATATATCTAGTAACAGTAAAAGACTCACTTTGTCATTAAATCATACATCTACAGACTACTTAAATCAATTGACACACGCATACACACAGAGACTATTTTATAGATCTCTATAAAGGTACACCTCTTAAAAATTTCCCCTTGAGTTCAGTGAAATACTCACATCAAATGTCTTTGCATTTCTCAATGGGTGGGGGTTGAGCCTCAAGGACTGAAAGGTTTCAGCACAGGATCTGCTATCGGTCTCTGATGATGGACCTCTAATTTTAGCAAACTTTAAGAGTTTGTGAGCTCTGAGAGGCATCCCACGCAGAGGGAGATGCTGGTTGCAGCCCTCTGCACTCCAGGAGAGCTCAAAGGGCCTCACTTAGGACCGCTGTTTTATAGGATCGTGAGATTATTGGCTTTAGTTATCAGAAAATTTCTGTCCAGGCCACAATCCAGGTTGGTAATCACTGGAATTCCAGTAATGATGGTACTGCGCCACTCAGGCTACAATTCAGATAAGGTATGTTCCCAGGCTATCAGGGGGCAACTGGTTGTTCCTGTTTTCACTCTCTGCTTCAACCAAGTGGGAGTTTTTGGTATGGACAGTGCTACCTAGTTGTCCAACTCCTTACACCAAGGTCAAGATCTGACGGGAGTTTCTGAACTCATAAAGTGGTCCAGCAGAAAAGAGCGGGGCTGGGAGGATGCACCATTACACAGGAGTTCTCACTAGTTTTCATGAGATACATTTTCATCCTGAATATAGAACAGGTTTCATATTTATAATTTAAACAGAAACCCAATCCTCTAATTTAAAAATACATTATTTCCAAAACCCATCCCCTTCATTTCAGCTCAACATTGGAAGGAAGCATCAATTTGCTGTTGTTGCCTTTATTGCAAAACTTCTTTTAAATTCAATACATCCATGAGGACTTTCCTATGTTGTAATGGGAATTTTTCAAGTTACTAACACATTTCAAAAAAACCTTAATGATAATGACAAAATACGCAAATATATGTTTAGTGATTTTTTTCTTCACAGTTTTTGTTATTTTTCTCATAAATACCAGATGGTAGCTTGAACATATGAATATATATACTTCATTGCTTCTGCCTGAGTTTTTCATTGCTTCTGGACACTGATATTAAGATGGAAGACTCCAGTACCTAGACCTCAAGACTATATTCTGTGAGGTTCAATCTTACTGCTTCCCTGTATTATACTTGCTGTTTGAACTTAGATTAGTGTCTTGGTTTTGGCTGGGATAGAGTTTATTTTCTTCCTAGTAGCTGGTATAGTGCTGTGGTTTGGATTTAGGATAAAAATAATATTGATAACTCACTGATGTTTTAGTTGTTGCTGAGCAGTGCTTACACAGTCAAGGACTTCTCAGCCTCTCATACTGCCCTGCCAGCAAGGAGGTTGGAGGTGCACAAGAAGCTGGGAAGGAGCATAACTAGGACAGCTGACCCAAGCTGACCAAAGAGGTATTCTATACAATGTGATGTCATGCTGAGCAAAAATCTATGGGAAGTTGTTGGGGGTGGGCACGGCTGCTGCTTGGGAAGTGGCTGGGCATTGGTCAGTGAGTGGTGAACTATTGCATTGTGTATCACTTGTTTTGTGTATTCTTTTATCATTATTATTATTTCCCTTCCTTTTCTGTCCTCATAAATTGTATTTATCTCAACCCATGACTTTTACCTTTTTTCCACTTCTATCCCCCATCCCACTGCAGGGGAAAGTGAGCAAACGGTGTGTGGTTTAGCTGCCTGCCAGGTTAAACCACAACAATGAGTCATCTCATCATACTGTGTCTACAAAGTGTAAAAAGTAAAAGAGCAGCCAGTGATCACTGGGTAATTTTTTTGAATCTTCAGGTGAGAATTGGTAAGATATTAACCTTCTTTGCCAAGATCATTCCTTCTTCAAAATTGTCTAAAATTTTGAAATAAACATGAATATATATAACAACAACAAAATATCAATGTACATATAAAAGAACATTCCTAGATCTCATTTGTAAGGCTCAAAAGGCAATTAAAACATCTGAGTTCTTAAAATGATACTTCATATGTTTTCAACATAAGAATATTCTGTGGGGGGAGAAAAGGGATTTAGAATAAGAACATTGTCACAATAAATGTACTGTATCCATGATTAAATTGAGTTTAGAAATTAGGAGACCAGCCAGTGGAAAGGTCTATAGCAGCTGTCAGCAGAGTCTCTTGGGGCAGTTTAGAGGATCCATTATTGATCTCCAGACATGATCTGTTTAATGTTATTAGAATAAAGGAAATGAGGAAGAGTGGCTTTAGGGGGATGTTAATACACCAGGTAAGACTGAAGGAAAATACTGCTATTTTTAATCAGGTCCTGTTATTCCTGAATGACAGATGTCTGATCAAATAATCACTGAAAGAACAAGAGATGTAGTCTTTGAGTCAAATATAAAACATACCAGTAAATGTTCAGTACTAGAAAATAATAGAAAGTTTGTGTTGAATACCTGAGTCAATTCAGTTTATTCTTCCTTTTATCTTAAAGAAAGTTTGGTACAAAGAGTTCTTGATTACAGTGGGAATATAGACTGAGTCAAAGAGAATATTTAGTGAAAGCAATTGAAGTTCAGAGCTGTGGCTCTTTGATGTGGAAATGGCTTGGCAATTCAAATTAGAGGTATCCAAAGCTTTGGGGTAAATGTACCCTTGTGTCTAAACCCACTAATCACTAACTCACCGCTGTAAATTACTCTGGTGCATGAAGACTAACCATCTGAGTGTTCTTTTTGTCAAGAGGGTAAAAAAGAAATTTCAGAGGGCAGCTGATCCCACCCTCTCATATGAGTCTCAGAGAGTTGATTTGAAAACCTCCCAAGCGCACTCATGGTTTCCAGTTGCTTCTGCAGTGGTCAGAACCACCTTGTGACAGTATTTTATTGAAGGACTGGTTTTATTTCCTTTTCTCCTCTGCTTCTTTTAAAAACAAACCAAAAAAACCCAAACCACAAAAACCCAACACAACTGTAAGCTTTAACCTCTGCAGCATTTCAACAGCAGTACATATTGATCTGTTTTTCCTTGTACTTAATTTATTAACACTTAATAACAACGTTTACTAAATATTCTGCTTTTCATGGTGAGGTTTTTCAGCTCAGCTCTTGTTTTTTCATTTTAGGTAAAAACTATTCTGCAGTCTTCAAAGGAAATTGAACAAGTGCTTTCTTGTTAACTGTATCTTTAGCAACAAATCATGTAGTGTGGAGGCAGAACAGTAAGAAACAGGACTTTCACAGGCAGTGGTAGCAGTGGTCCCTCCTAACAGTATTCCCATTGTTTAGAGATTAATCCCTTTCTCAGGGAGCTACTGAAAGCAGCAAAAACAGATACCTGCCTTCAATACTCTAAATCAAACTGATGTTTTTAACAAGATCAGCCCTGAATATTGGGCTTTGCTGACTCATTTAAAGCTCTGAAAGAAAGGTTTGTCACTAATTTGCTTGATTTTAGACCCACACAAAAAAAAAGCAGTTATAATATGAGCAACCTCAGACTGTATCATTGATGGAGAACATACCTCCTTCTCTAACTACAGATATATAATCCCTGACACTTCCAAAATCTGTCACTCCTCAGCAGAGGGATAAATTCAGCAAAAAAATAGTGTTCAATACAGAAGCTGAGCTATCTTCAAGCAACACTAAGGAAGGGAACTAGCCTGTTACTCAAAAATGTACGGTAAGACTGGCGGTCCTCTGCTCCCAAACATAGCACATCCGTTTTAGCACTGCCTTGCAACAGCACAGCTTTCCAGCTTCTGGTCAGATTCATCACCAGCCTGTTCACAGCACTGACAGACAACCTTTACATGAAATGGTAGAAAAGCCTCTATAGCCAGAAACTAAGCTTCCAAGAATGCTAGCTCTAACTTAAATTTCTATGCACGCACACATCTGTTTCTGGATGGAGGAGGACTGCTGGAAGCAGAAGTCCCAAGCAGCAGGAGGCTGTATCTGTGAGTCACTTTTATGTGTAGCCCAAGGAGGATCAAATTAATTTGAATTAGAAAGATAAATTACTACTACTAACATTATTATAATCAGGTAGGTGTTAATAACACGGAGATAGAGAGGTGTGTATATATGTGTGTGTGTGTGTGTGTGTGTGTGTGTTTATTATTATGTAAGCCTTTATAGAGGTTGAAATGAAGAAAAGGGTTGCCTGTTTTAAGGACAGCTAGAGAGTTAAACTTGAAGTAATAAAGAAACCACAGCCATGACTGCCTCTCATGCACATGTGGGCATGGAGAGGATTGTCACAAACCTTGTTGCAGCAGTCTTTCAAAATCACCCAGCACAGCCTCTCTTTTTCTTGTCTGGGTCACACAAAGAACTAAAAGTAATTTTTTTCTCCTGAGGTCAGGCTGGTCTGTGACTGTAGATGGGGGAGGAAGTCTGCATTTGACTGGGCCATCCTTACATAGTAAAAATCATTAAGCTTTTGATTAAATCATCCCAAAGCTCTCTTCTTCAAGAAGCAATATTAACTAATTGGCTTCAATCTGAGCTTTGAAACGCATTGAGATTAGTAAATAGAAGAAAAACTGTACCACTGAACCCTTCACACTTTCCAGACCTGACTTTTAGCTAACATAAATCAGAGCAGTCCTGTTGTCAGAACTGTGCCAATTTATGTGGACTCATGGTATTTTCACTTTGTTGTTTTTCTTTTATGTCTATTTTTGGCAGCTGGATTTGCTCTCCTATTGTCGTAAGCATCTCCGGTGCCACATCGTGTGTTCTTAACTCAACTTTACTGAAATACCCCCCATAGTTACACACCATAAAAAGGAGCGGTTCACATTTCTATCTTGTTTTGCTTTTAACAATGCGGTCTGGTTACATTCAAGAGGTTATGTGGGCTCCCTCTGGTGGCTGATTGACCTTAATCATCTCAGAGCCACTTTTCTGGAAAACCTGTCATAGTGAATGAAGACATAACTTTGGTAGAGAAAGACGGGTATACTTTAATTAAATATGGTCTGCGGCTTTTTTTTTTTTTTACCGTAAGAAACAGCAAGGGAAGAAATGAACACAAAAAGCTGTCTAGGTATTCCCTGAATCCTGGAGGCAGGGAGATTTTATTCCTCTGTACTTAAATTTCACCTCCATTAATGTGGGGAATACTTTGCTGAAAATCTGGCAGGGTAACTTAGTGAGGAAAAAGTCTGGATGAAGGATTCCAGCTGTGTAATCAGACTTGGCTATCTAGCAGCTGTCTCTAAAGAAAGCTCAACTGAAGCAGGATGTTGTATTGAAGTTGAATGCATGAAGATATTATCTCATTGAAATTAGCGCTGTTCCTCATGACCAGAGGGTTGGTTCAAGAAGTCAGATTTATTCCCAGATCTATCCAGTTGCTCCACTCCCGCCTTCCAGTTGCTGCAGAAAGTTGAGCTGGACAACAGTAAGCCACACATGGTATAAGATGTGACGGACAATGGTATAAAGGTATCAGTGCTTTGCGTCTGGCTATAGCAGCTAATAATTTTTCATCATCCCAGTCCTTGCAAGTGATGTGCAATCATAGCATCATGGCACTAACTTAGTGATCACTTGCTCTCCACAGCTGGCAACTGGAAGCCCTTCTGGGTGGGCTGGAAATCATCTTGTGGCCCCATACTATATCATGTCATAACAAGAAACTTTTTAGAAACTGATAAGGTGATGTTCAAGTCACATTTGTCTCTTTTCCTTCCCCTGCAAACCAAATTCTCTGACTTACCTAAGAATAGGCTACAAGGAAGCATGGCAATACCCATCAATTTCTGTGGGTTTACCTTGATGCAACCAGAAGGAAAATTTGGCCCTAAATAAAGCAAGAGAGATTAAATATGTGTAGACATAGGCATACAGTCACACACACATAAATATAATCTTCTCATTTCTTAAATATTTGGGCATGAAACAAACACTGTGCAAATATTTCCTGTACATTTAAACACAAAACGTACAAATCTGAGGATTACTTTGTTGTAACATATTAACTGCTGATTTTTAACATGGATTAAAAAAATTCCTCCAGAAAAAAATATCAGGTCCAACACAGCCATGGGCATAAGTAATATTTTATAGCTTCCCACCTATTTACTTATTTTTCTACCGACACCAGATTTTTTTACCGACCTGACTTTTTCTTTCTCTGACTTAGCAGCTTTTGCTCAGCTCTAGGACTTAGTCCTCTATTTTTAGAATGGCTATTTTCTTATAGAAGTAGGCACTTGAAAGGCCTTGTGCTGCATTTCAACACAAAACTTTGGTGGCAGGGTCAGCAGGTGAGATGAAGTCTACAACCTTCAAAGTCGACCTGCAATACAAGGTCCACTGTGGAAATGCAAGAGGTCAGAGTTCATACTTGGAAAATCAGAGGCAGGGTAGCCAGGGAGCTGCTGATTTTATCATGCTGACCTTAGATCCTGATGCTGGTTAAGATTAAAGAAGCTTAAGAGCTGCTCTGACTTGAGTCAGATGGTGGTAGTTTTCAGAGATTCTTGACAGCTGAAGATCAATAAATGACAGGGCAGTGAGGACACCCTGTATCTGTTCCTGCTGTCTGCATGAGAGTATGAAGTCATATGAGTGAGGGCTTGGTGCCTTCTTGATGCTGGCTTAAAGCTTCTCCATGCTGGGATTTCACAAGGCACAATGTTGTGCTCCCTCCCTTTGTACTGCTTGTTCCTAAAACATGTAACAGCTGCCATTCCCTTGGTCTGGCCAAAGTGTCTGTCTTTGGCTACTGCCTGGAGAGACAGTGCTGTGTATGGGTTGCTGTCTCTGGTGTGCTCTCCTAGCTTTCAGTTGCTCAGGCATTTCTGACCTGGGTTGCATCTGGGCAGCTCTTAGCAGCCACTAATGACCTAGTCTTCATGAATTGTTCTTGTTTTTAATCTCCTGATCAATTTAGCCTTCACCATATCCCATTGCAAAGAGTTCCACAGCTTATTTGTACTTCTTCCAAATATACTTTCTGTGATTTCATTCAAAAACTAAATAATACAAAGGGAAGTAACCATCTGTGATACTCGCTTACGAAGTCAAATGCATTCTCCTATGAATAAACCACCATGTGAATCATAGATTTCAATCCACTCTTTCAGGTAAATGATACATATTATTAAATGTTGATGAGTTCATAATAGGTGAACAGATAGCCCTCTAGTACCAGGTTGCAATCTTTTAAATGAAAAAACCCAGGTACTTTCACTCTCTGAAGTAATTCTATTAAAAACAATGCTATGAAATAGCATGTGAAAAAGAAAATAGACTGCCTATTTATCTTCTGTATTTTGTACTGTTCTATCTCCAGTCAGTATTTATACAAATGCAGCAATAGCTTTTACTGCACCTTAAAAAATTTAGATCTACATATCTGTAGATCCTTTTTCTTCTGTAGGTCTCAAAGAAGTTGTGAGATTATTTTGTTAATTGTGTAATATTTTTCTGTCATTATGGACAGGCTTGAATTTACTGGGAGAGTAAAGAGGGCACAAAAGCAAAGAGAGCTTTATTTTCCCACCCAAATCCATTACGTTGCCTGTTTCTCTGTTGCAATACCAAGAACTACTGAATCTGTGCTGTTGCACTAGTTTCCCTGCAGCTTTAGAAATATGTTAGTAGCTAGAGAAAAGATAACACCAGATGTCATGCAGTTTTGTCCTGTTTCACCCTTCAGTGTGAGCCTCTCCAATTTTGCATCATCATGGAGGGAGGAAGGGAGGAAGAGAAGGACAGATCCTTGCTCCCTACATATGCACACACTGGAATTACAACCATGCCAGACTGTGAAAAGAAAACATTAAGGGGTTTGCGTGGCTATTTATTTTTTTTCCCAAAACCTAGAAGTCACACATTGTAGCACCCCTGGGAATTGAGTATGTGTCTTCCAACCTCACATTTTCTGCTTTAATCAGAAGAATTTCTTCTGTTTCCTCTGGGCCCTGAGTTTGCTAGGTTTAAATAATACATTCAAATTCACATGAAATCTCAGTGGGACCACTCTTCTAAAACTATAAAAAATTTAACCTGTTTTCCATATGTCTCTCTAGTAGATGTTCTAGAGTCTAGTCTCTCACTGCAGATTCTTGAATTGCAAGCAGAAATCCTGTACTGCTACTTACCAGGCAAGCTGCTCACCCCTTTTGTTTCAGTTCAGATATTTAAGCTCCAAGACACCTGAGCTTAGCAGGTTTAAAGACAAGCAGCTGCCTAAGTGCTCTGCTGAGTCAGACCTTAGCAGAATTCAAGGATCACCCAAAATATTTTCAAATAGTCACCCTAGGTCTGACAGCCTGTGACTCTACTGGGCACGGCCATGGAAACCCATTCTCCCACTTCTGATTGCTTGGTGGCTGGACTCTTGATGGATTACACGGTCATCATCCTGCTACTTCTCTCTTTCTCCTTGGAGAGACACATGTGATCAGAATTCTTCTGGTGGAAAGATAACATTGCTCTTGATCTTATTCTTACTAACGATTTTGTTTATAAAGTGCATTCCTAGCTCATTGTAACTGCAGCTGTGCAATTAAAACACGATGCAATGGAAAGTAGTTCAGACTCTGATAAGGTAGATTTGAATGCAAAAATACCTCAGAAAGATAGAGCATAGTCAAAATCTCAGTAAAATGTAAGCCAGGACCCTCTAAAAGTGCCGAGAAAGAAGAAAAGCTTGGAAGCACTGAGGACTGAGGCCAACGATTAGCCAACTTTACCTCAGAAATAGTAAGCAAGGCTCTGGAACCTGCACAAACAACAAAGGATCATTTCAATATGCACCTTGCTGTTTTGCCAATAATGCTGAAAGTAATTAACATCTTTTAAAAATGAAAAAAAATTCACAGTTTCTGTTTTATTTCCTGCTGAATTAAGTGTAGCAAGGATTTTACCTTTTAGAGTATTGGCCTGAGCATGTGTTTACTAGATCCTTGGTGAGGTTATGATACCTGTTCTTTGTGAATTTTGTGATCATGCAAATGTAGTTATTGGCTATGCATGAAGCACTTTCTCCAATGTTAGCTTCAAATCAAGGGCAATTTGGTAGTTTGTACACATAAACATGCATGTGAATACCCCAGGATTCAGGCTGAATTGTTAGTGTAGTGCTACCTGTACTGTCACTTGTCAGTGTGGATTTTTCATAGCAAATGTGATGGAAATAAATGTAAATGTCAAAGCACAGATTGAAATTAGAGCAGTTTCAGTTAAAAACATATTTCAAAGAGTATCACAGTGGTTTATATCAATTCATGTCTTTCACATAATAAACTGATGAAATACAGGTGTTGTAAAAAAAAAAAGTATATCGTTTGCTTTACTGTAAACTAGTTTGAATTTACTTTCTGTGTTGCTTTTTTTTCAGCCACACCATCTGATAGGAAAATAGATACCCACCTGAACTAAATGAACAGGTGAATTCCTGTTTACCCATTTTTAAGATGTCTAAATAGACATAACAGGGTATTCAACATTTAAAGGCAGTTCTTGCTCTCTGTTAGTGCATACATACATGAAATTCAAGATTTCTCCACATGGAACTCAAGATTTCTCCATATTCCTTTCAACTTTGCCATGAACTAGTTGATCCCATTACAAGCCTTTTAACACCATTTGTGAGGAGACTTTGAGATGTTGCATTTTAAAAGCAGACCTTTCTTTTGGTGTTTTCTCATTCAGAGCTTTTGTGGATGTTAGGCCTGTAAGACTGAGGATTTTAAAACAAGATCACATTCAAAGAGGGATTCTTACATATGCAAAATTTGTGTCTATCTGAGGCAGGAGATCTGAGTTTATGTTCAAATTCAAAGCAAAATGGTATAGAGCTCCAAATTATCTAGATTCATAACAATAGATATCCTGTTTTACATACAAAAGCAGAATTAGAATATTTCTGAAGAACAAATGATCTGCAGAAGATCACAACTCCTTGTGTTTCAAGGGACAGAAAAAGTAAGGCAGGCCAGTCTTGATCAGTGATGGTGTAAAACAAGTGCATAAAAGATTACGGAACCCTATCCTCTTCGGTCTCTTTTGGAGGTGAACATTGACAACCCATGATCTAGCCATGGTAAATTTTATGATGAAAATCCCAGCTGTTGATGTTCTTGTTTGTATCTTTCCATGGGACAGTGTTGTAGATGAATGTCACAAGATATTAACAGTGATGGAGAAGAGAAGTAGTTCTGCCTTCTTGGTTGTAGGGTTACACTTTGAAATAAGTCTTGAAAATAATCTTGAAAACCAGGAATCTATCAAAAAAGCCTTCTAAACTTGCATTTTAATGCATCACATGATTTGTAATCCAACACCAGAGCCCCAGGGAGAGTCAGGCCCCAGTGGCACACTGGCATTTGCAAGGAGGGAGAAAAGATAGTACTATACGAGGAAACTTATTTAGCATAATTTGGAAGGTCGCTGATCAAGAAGAGAACAGGATGTTTATCTATTCCTTGACCATTTATTTACTTAGTATTAGAAATGGGATGTAATAGTTATTAATTCTCTGCATATTATGCACTCCCACACTGATAAATGATGTGACATTTGGTGCTGATGCTGAGCCCTTCATAATATAGCAGACCTTTGAGTTCTTGGGGCAGCATTCTTCCAAGAGTCTCTTTGATTATCTTCCTATCACTGTCTAAGTTGACAGAGCTGCAAATGTTATTGCTAGTCATAAAATTATCCAACCACAATGTCTGTCTACATGACCTGCAGTGGTTGTGAATGCCACAAATTGATTATGCACTGTGTAAAGAAGACTTATCCCTTCATTCCTTCTAACTCTATTGCCCTTAATTTAATTAACTGTTGCCACATGCTATGTGTTAAAAAGAGAGGCTAATATGTTCCTATTGTATATCTTCAAATTCAGAGCATCTCTGACAAGTCTCTTTTTGCTCCTAACCTTTTCAGGCAAAAAGAGTGCTGGCTATTTAGTCACTTTCCATATGTATTTAATCTTTTACCTATTTCTACCTCAATTTTTCTTCCATCCCCTTCACCTTCTCATTTTGTGGTTACAGTATTCTTCTATCTATAGCCAGTTTTCTCTCTGATATGTAAACGTATAATCTATTCCCAATAAAAATTAGAGACCTAGGATCAAGTGTATTCTTAATGATACAGATTTTGCCTGATGATTTAACAATGCTGTTCAGAATTGTTCCCCCATGATACTCAGTGATAATCCTTGAAAAGTTCTTGTTTATTATAATAGCATTTATGCCATCTGTATTTTTGAGCACAAAAGAGACAGTAAGGTCTTATGTGAGTCTCATGGCCAAACTGAGGAACGACAGCAGTATGGGAGTCACTGTTGCATTTGGTCAACAGAAGGAGAAAAACAATGAAACCCCACGATCATACTTATTGGTTGATCTGGCCCTGTTCATCCAGACTACTGAATATGGTTATGTCTGTAGGAATAAGCAGCCATTTCTCCAAGGTTAGCACATCAGCTGCCCTGATAGCAGTTCACCTTGTGAATGGAAGATGTCACTATGAACATGACTGAAAAGCCCTGCTTAACAGTACAGATGCAGGAAACTGCTCCTAAGACCTTCCTTCTGCCTAAGTGTACCTCTCCCTTTCTATATCCACTGTGCCAGACTGCAACAGTCTATGATATACCTCCTGAAAGCCTGTACCTTCAGTACCATTGTCCTTGAGGTATACTTCTACTGGGAGGTGCTCTATAAAAGCTAAAATAGAGATTTTCTGTACAGAGATATTATTACCTCAGTATCTGCAGTACTCCCACAGTGTTTTCTATTCTCAGGACCAGTGCTGAGGTAATGTTATCCATTCATCACAGATATGCAAAGTCTTGAAGGCATCTGCTCTACCTCAATATTTCTTAGCATCAGAACATTGCAGCTGCCTACTTACTGGCACTGCATTTTTTTTTCTGTAGAAAGTGTGTTTTAGTCACGAGCAGGATAGAGGGCATTAATACATACTTCTCTGCTTTTTCTGTGATTATAGAGAAGCTAAGATTTTATTACTACATATTGTTTATCAACAAGTTTTTCCTCTACTGTTAGAAACAAGTCACTCCTGACTCAGGGGGAAGAGTGCCACCTACCGTATCTCCAAACCCATTTTTTCAGCAGAGATGGGCTTCTTAAAGAACTCATAAGACTGACCTAGTCCAAATATGTATTAGCCTCTAAAGAATAAAATCTCAGCACAGGGTGATATATGTGTAGGCTGTTTAGCAGCTAAAAATAGGTAAAATATTCAGTTAAGTGCAGCAGGATAAATGAGGTGGTCTGACAGAAATTTCTCACCAAGAAAACCCAACTCAAGCATCCTTGCCATTTACGTCAGCAATAACAGAGAACTCACAAGATGCTACCAGATAATTGGAAATGCTTTTTCATCACAGTTTTAAAAGTATGTTTCCATTAAAACAGAATTAACAAGACCATATATATATATATGTATGAGCAGGTAATGATGCCTTTCTGGGTGGAATTACACATGCAGCCAATGTTAAATCAGTACCAAATGCTGTTGACATAAAGTAGTACAATGCAATGTGAAACTCACTTGAGTCATCATGGCTGGCATGAACAAGTATATGTGTGGTTATGTTTAGATGTATTGGCATAGCTAACTGTGCTAATTCCATTGGTTTCACTGGCAGTGGCAGATTCCTTATTCTGTCACATGGAGCCACATGTAGACTCCAGTACAATGGAGCTGCAATAGCTGCCTAATTGGTCTAAAGGTGCAGATTTCAGATATGAACCCTGAACATGAATTAGCTGGCTGCTACGAAAGTCCTCTCAAAACCTTTTGGAAAAGGAGCCTCCAAGATCCTTGCTGAATCCAGCCGTTCTGAGAATAATCAAAAGAATGAACAATGCATCTTCAGAATTCAGCTCCCTGGGCTGTCCATTTGGATGCTGGGCATACAAAAATGTCTTCAAGGTAAGGATTGCAATTACAGAGCTAACAAGCCCCAGTGTACATCCTGTTCAGGGAATGCTGAAAAATTTTAAGTAATAGAAGTTCAAAATCAAAGTTATTATCCCATCATTATCCACACTATAACGTTCCCTTGCCAACAATAAGGCGAGGTATTTTAAAAGACTATGCCTAGAGTAATATAAACAGGACACTTTTTATGGGTATATAAAAGTGAAATCCAAAGAAATGAATTAAATAGCAACAGTAATATACACTTGAATCATGCTCTGTCTTTTGTAATAATTTAAGAAGTTTATTTCAAAAGTAGTTTGTGGAACAGAAGCTGAAAAGTAACAATGAGACCATTCATGTAAACTTTTAGAAATTCAAATCATAAAAGAACCTTCCTACTGATATACAAAACATGCAAGTTAGGAATCAGATGCTTGTCTTGTCTTACTGGATGAGGATTTTACCCTGGTCATCTTTTTACAGGCTGGTGTTACCCACTAGTCCTACCCCCACTTCTCAGAGTTAATTGTGTTGGAAAATATACATGGCATGCCTATTTGTAAAGTAGCTATGTAAGGGATTTCTGGAGGTATGAGGCTATTCCCTTTTTTTTTTTTTTTTTTTTAAGCAAAGTACTTAGTTTTGTGATGATATAGATTTTGACAGTTACTAAGATGGGGGCAGTTCAGTTTGGCATGAGGAATGCATATTAGGATGGCTGGTAATAGATGACAAAGGATTGCTTAATTTTCAGGGATCTATTTAAATGAATGTTTTGGCCCTCAAGCTTGACAGATGCATACTTAAGGGAAGAAAAAATCAATTATTAATAATAATCTCAATCATGCTAAGAGAAATAGCAACAGAAACAGTATCCAAAAAGTGCTACATAGGGAGAAAGTAAGCCGAAAGGAGGATTGTAGCGTGTGTCTTGATACATGCAATTGCATCCCAACTACATTGTGGAGGTAGCAGCGTGATAAATTGTATTCATCACGAATTATCGATTACTTCTCCTGTCCTCTGTTAACTAATTCATCTCAGCCATGACCACTTTCAACATTTCAAAACCTGTATCAACTTTCCAGGGCCATGCAGAGAGGTAATATTAGCAGTAAGAACAAAACCAACACCCCAAACCTCAATTTTCTTTCAGTTAAGATGTCAAGAACTGTGGGCTCAGCACTATTTTGAGCTCTCAGGAAAGTGCATAGTGGACAACAGAAAGTTAGATGCCTTGGTAAGAGTAG
This sequence comes from Butorides virescens, assembly GCA_017310255.1. Classification (NCBI taxonomy): domain Eukaryota; kingdom Metazoa; phylum Chordata; class Aves; order Pelecaniformes; family Ardeidae; genus Butorides; species Butorides virescens. The sequence continues at coordinate 18,015 of JADKXX010003666.1, forward strand.
TAGTAAAGGGATAGTGTTCCCCTGAATCTGAAATAGAGGAAATTAAGGCTGTTTAGCCTTAGTTTAGGGAAATAAAGGTTGTTTGGCCTGTTCTTCAGACAAGTCGTATTGGACAAGAAATGCCTTTCTGAGATTCTGTGGCTTTTTGTCTCTTTTGATCTCAAAGGTTTCCAGTATAGCTGTAGGAGGCCATAACTGCCATCTTCATCCAGCCAACCTGCACTGCATAAGCTAAACTGCACCTGTCCTTACTCACTGTGAACTGAGGAAACCAGACTTCAGGCTGCATTTTGGGGACAATCTTTTTATTAGGGCCAGCTGTGACAGGACAAGGGATAATGGTTTTAAAATAAAACAGGGTAGGTTTAGACTAGATATAAGGAAGAAACTCTATACAATGAGGGTGGTGAAACACTAGAATGGGTTGCTCAGAGAGGTGGTGGAGGCCCCATCCCTGGAAACATTCAAGACCGGGTTGGACGGAGCTCTGAGCAACCCCTCACTTCAGGGGAGTTGGACTAGATGACCTCTAGAGGTCCCTTCCAACCCAAAACATTCTATGATTCTATGATTTCATAGAGCTCACTTCGCAGCAGCTGGGCTGATTTCGGTACCATACATGGTTTGTCATACTGGAACGAGCTGTAGATGCTTGGTGCTTGAACTTGTAAATTATTTAGTTGTGACCACTGAAACAGTTGACAGCACCTTGTATCAGAGGAGGTACTTCTGTGGTCTAACTTTCATCTTCTGCATAGGCGGGGATAAAATCTTCCCTCTAGTACAAATATGTGCCTTGGCCACTCTGCAGCCTGCTCTGAGCTCGGTGTCTCAGGCCAGAGAAGTTTGCTACACAGATAAACTTTTTGGTGGAAAAGATGTTTGCACATCTCCACTACCCATGAGCAGGGCAGGAAAAATGCCTTGATTGGTCAGGTTAGGGCAAGGATTATGGAGAGAGCTGGTACTGACTCACCGCTTCACTTCGCTACTTGTATTAAAGAAGATATGAATTAAGTCAGTTTTCTGGATCATTTATCAACACTTTTATCTTCAAAATGTATATGTTGTTTCTGTTGAACTTGGCTTGCTTTCAAACGGGATTAAACTGAATCAGTGTAATGAATGGGGAGCCCTGGGGAGAGCCCCTTAGCTCCAGCTGGCAGGGGGAAAAAGCCTTGTGCTTTGGCTGCATATAGAGGTGTGGTTTAACCCCAACCTGGCAACTAACCACCACACAGCCACTCACTCCACCTCCCCTTTCCTAGCAGGGTGGGGGGAAGAGAATTGGAAGGCTAAAAATGAGAATATTTGTGGGTTGAGATAAGAACAGTTAAACAATTGAAATAAAATAAAACTAATAATAATAATATTAATAACAATGAAAAATTGTAATGAAAAGGAAAATAAAAAAGAGATGGAAATAAAACCCAAGAAAGACAAGCAATGCAAATGAAAACAATTGCTCACCACCAACCCACCGATACTCAGCCAGTCCCCAAGCAGTGGTCCCCTGGCCAACCTTCTCCCTAGTTTATTGCTGAGCATGACATCATATGTTTTGGAATATCCCTTTGGTCAGTTGGGGTCAGCTGTCCCAGCTGTGCCTCCTCCCAACTTTTTGTGCACTCCCAGCCTACTTGCTGGTGGGGTGAGAAGCAGAGAAGGCCTTGACTCTGTGTAAGCACTGCTAGGCAAGAATGAAAACATCCCTGTATTATCAACACTGCTTCCAGCACAAATCCTAACATAGCTCCATACTAGCTACTATGAAGAAAATTAACTCTACCCTGGCCAAAGCCAGCATAATAGGAAGGACCACTCCTTCTCTGTGCATCCCATCTGCAAGTGGCAGTAGAAGCAAGCATGAGTTCCCAGATCTCTAGAGTGATTGAAGGACAGTAAGGTTATTTTTCAGCCTCCTTAGCAGTCTCCTATACTGGACAGTTATCCACTTGCCTATGTCAAGAATCAGACTTCCTCTATAACCTGCCTGCAATGAGTACTCTGCCTTTGGCTTGGCAAAGTATTTAAAATATGGAGCTAGTACTGAATATATGAACAGTGTTTTCATTACTTTAAGGGACTAATCAGGTTGTTAAAGGTAAGCATGTTTCTTAATGCTTTTCTGGAGCAGGGACACAGCACTCAATAGACTGCAAAATAATTTAAAAATAAAATTAAATTTCATCCATACAAAATTTGACTAAATACACGCTAACACTAGAAATGGACCCAGACCAAAATGCTATCTCTGAATAACTTTCAGAGGTGTTTGAAAAGGTGGATGCAAATTAAACAGAAAAGCACAACAGTAGTCATAAACCCAAGAAGTTTGCATTTCTGTAATCTGAAGCAGAAGGGGAAGGCAGCATAAACAAAGTTTAGGAGAGGTCTTTGAATTAAGGATTTTAAACATGCAGATCAACTTCTCATCCATGTGAGAACAACTCATGTAGCATGTTTACAACTTCCAAACATTATTTATTCAGTGCTTGCAACTGCCACTTAGGTCCAAGTATTTCTTTTGGATATACAAAATGGAGGAAAAATATTACAAAGGAAAATCGATTACATCTCCTTAACACTATATAGACTTTTCTTAGTAAAGGAGTACTGTTTCAAGTAATTTTAAACCATGAAGTTCTGATATTGGTGAGCTTTGAACACTGAAAAACTCTGACCCAGAAAAACAGTTTTCTGTGGAATTGAACTTCATTCCCTTTGGCATATGGGGCTGCCACACCTTCATCTGAGGAAAGGACTGTACTTTTTTCATTGTTGCCATTTAGCAATATTTTCATTGCTAAAATTATTTTTTTTACTTTATTTCTCAGATAGGATATGTAATTTAGTCCATGCAGCAGATAGATCTCTGTGCTTCAAGAAATTACTCGTAGTATAAGTATCCAGCATGACTTGATTTGATTCCAAAAGAAAAAGAGAAATCATTGCAATCCTGCCTTCCCTTTTTGCTGTCCCACTCAAATGACAATTTACAGTCAAGTCTTAATTATTCCAGTCACTTAATTCCCCATAGGAAGTAAATAATACAATGGAAAAAGGACTTTTAGAAGCAAAGTTATTTGTTTGAATTAGGCAGATATCTAGACCACTTAGGTTGGCTTTCCTAAATCTTATGCCAGCTGCCATTAGGAAACAAGTGAAGAGAATAGGCCAAGCACTTAGCATAACTTAAAAAGCCAAATAAAATTGTAAGTGAAAAGGAAATGGAACTGCTATAAAACACATATTAAGGAAATGTACTTTGGCAGCCCCAAGGGCCAACTTTCCCCCGACAAGCACACTCACAGAAACCAACAGAAACCACAAGCAAACAAAATTAAGCAAAACCCAAGCCCCACAACTTCCACAGATGGCAAGTTAGCTGTTATACTGAAATGTGCTGTTTCTACAAACTGCAGGCGTCACAGAATAAGAAGCCCATAAAATCACAGCAGCATAACATTTATGCAGTTTTACAATTATAAATAACCTTAGCAAGATTGTTTGTTTCATTCAGTGTTATAGCGATGTAATCAGTCAATAGGAGAAAACTTACACAGATTTATTCACACAAAGGAGACAGAGGACAATCCAGCTCTGATTGTCTAATAAAGATTTTTCAGAAAAATATGATGAGACTTCAAATGTATTTTTATGCTGCCTTGTATAACACAATTATTATTATGGAAAAAATAAGAGAAGTACAAAAATATGTTTTTGTACATATAAATATATGTACATACATATATACATAAAATATAGATATATTTTAAAGATGAATAAACTTTAAAAGATTAAGTAAAAATAAAGGCACATTTATTAAGATAGTTAAATATTCATTTGTGGTAAGTGTATTATATGCATGCACAAATACTGAAGAGATGAACAAAAGAACTTAAAAAAGCTCATGTTGCAATCTTAGGGCAACAGTGGAAAATCTTCCGTCCTATTCCATCTGCTTTTGAAGTTTCTCACCTAAGGTAAGAAACTTAGTCACCTTTGTAGGCTGTTTCCAAGATGGCCTACCAAGAAATGGCCCTGTACTATTATGTTCTGTCCTTGACATTTGCACGTCAAGACCATTATCCTTGACTTTCCTTAACCTAAAGAAAGCTAAGTAACAGTGTATTTCTACTTGGTATATTTTTATCATATCCAGTACAGGAATTTTATCTGTTTGCCCTAAATAGCCCTATTTCTAACCCTGTCTGGAGTGTTTTTTTTTTCCCCAAGAATGAAGACAGCTTGGTAGGATGAGGACTTGGCATGACAGAAACTGAATGTTAGCACCAATAATTATCATTGAAAGGTGTTACTTAAATGACAGCTTTCCACTTTCAAGGAGGACAAATCAACTCTTTGACCAGCTGTTCCATTCTGAAACATGGCCCTTATATTTCTATTTGTATTTTGATGCTGGAGCATGTCAATTGAAAGCCAATCTCAGTTCCACCAAAATCATCACAGATAGTTCCAAAAAGCCTTTCACCAAAGAGGAACATAGGTGGAGATTTTCAACTTGATTGAAAAAAATCATTATTTACTTGGTAAAAATGTGATTTTTTTTAAATTTTTTTTTTTTTTTTTTTAAATTTTCATCAATAGAACTAGCAGTGCCTCTATGGAACACCTCTCTACTTTCTTACTTTACACCTTACTCAAAGGAAAACACTTTCTGGAAACTTCATTTTAGGTCACGTTAAATTTCTTGACTAATCAAGACTGGTGTCAACAACTTCCACTCTGTTCTGTTTGCAATACTGCAATCAAAACGCTCTGATATTTTCACTGTAGTATAGAAGTACCACCACATGTACTCTTTCCCTATTTTCATAGCATACTTTTGAAAGGGAAGTTCTACATAGGTCAAAAGATATGTTTTCTTTCCTTTTATGGGTTTTACAGTACCCATAATTGTGAGTTACAAAATTGTATGTGAACACACATTTCAGGAAGTTCTGAGAGTACCTTTGAAAAAAGTGTATGTGCCTTAGATGTTTCTTTAATATATTAACACTAGGATTCTCAGACAGAAATATTCCCAAATGGGAGAGGAATATGTAAGGCAAATAAATAGAAGAGGGCAAATTACGTGTGTATATGCACTCTTTTAATTGTGACTGTTTATTAATATTATCTAACTTTTTATTTGTGTGTCTAAACATATATATTGATCATTATAAGTTTGAATAAAGCTCAAGAGGGGAAAATGGGATTTTCATAGTAACTTTCCACAGGAATTTTGCTCCTAAATTGCTTTGACCCAGACTCTCATGAACATTTAGATGGGTAAACTTCCACTGAATTAAATTGCTTCCATTTTAGTTGAAACTTGATGTTTTAGATGCTTTTGAAAACACCCAGAAAGATCACCTCCAACCATAGCGTTTGTAAGGGACTAGAAACTTGTCTCAACGTTGGTGGCAGGCAAGCTTAACTACGAGAGCTTAATCACCATGGAAATTGAGTGGGGCAGTTTCAGACCATTGAGTCGTGTCCGTCCCCCCCCCCCCCCTCAGGAATGCATGTCCTGTTATCTTGGAGTACACGTCCTCCCTGCATGTGCCCGGGCCCAGAGTCAACCGACAATGAGGAGGGGGCTCGGACCCCCTAGAACTTTCGAGCATACGGTACTGGGCCTGTGCCCCACTGCCGAGTGGGAGGCATGGGTATGCAAAACAGTCATTGACTATGCAAAAAGACAACCCTATGAAAGGAGAACCAGCGGACACCAGAGGAGAGGATCCAGGAACATCTACCCTCCACCAGATTCGAAGATACATCAGGCGTGGATCACTCGGGCCGCCCCAGCCGCACAGACTGCTTTGATCACTCAGGCCGCAGGGACAGCGCATAGACCCGTGGTGGTAGCTATAGCAACACTCACGTGCCATTTGTTTCTCCCCCCCTCTTTCCCTTTCTCACTTTCTTTTCCTCTCTTTCTCTGCTTTTCTCTTGCACATTTGTTGTTGGCCAAATAAAGTGACTTGGCACTTGACTCCGTTTTGAGTCTTAATTCTGTTTCAGATAATATAAAAGGAACCTAGTCATGATAAAATATTATTGGAGTTAATCGGAAGTTAAGCCCAGCCACCCCCAACCTCCCAGAATTATCTGAGGTCGGTTGGAAAGCAAGGAGGTTTAATCTCTGCCAAATTGTTCAACCCAATAGTGGATCGTGACGGCGTTCACTTGAATTGACAGTAAATGTGATATGCTTACATCCCATGCTCTGTCACGGATGGAGTGAGAGGGAGGCAAAATAATGTGTTTTATTGGTGTAAAACAGTGAGTTAACGAAGTTCAGTGGTAACTGCGACAATAGTTTGAGATTCGATGGCGAGGTACACTTTGTTATTTACTACATAGAGGACAGGGTCAGACAAGACTGTCAGGGAGACCCTCCTGTTGAGTCATGAGGTTCAGAAAAGATCCCCTTGCTTTATAAACTCCCTCTCAGAGAGGAGTCTAGGTGCAGCTGGATCCAATCCTAGTCCCAGACTTGGTCAACAGTTTATGCCTAAAGGATTATATATATGCAATTAATCCTTTATGTCACTTAGCTAAGATTTCCAAGTTAGCATGCTGTTAGTCACTTACTGAGAATCTGTCGTGGTAAGGAATCTCTCAACCTCGAGGAGTAACCTTGAGAGGCGTCCCTGCTCAAGGGGAGATCCTGGCGTGCAGCCCGCTGCCGTGCAGGAGAGCTCAAAGGGCTCTTGGACTGCTCACTATTTATGGGGGTAAGATGATTGGCTCATAGTCATATTTGCATACTGACCACTGTGCTTAGGTGGGCACGTTCCAGGACAGCCCTTGGCTATTGTATTGTTATCTGTCTCCCTCCACACCCAGTGGGTGCATCCTTCACAACAAGACACATCTATCAGATGCATCTATCACCACTGCCACAGGTAGTTATCACTTGAAAGAGGTCAAAGGAGAGGGAGTCAGAGACGAGGGGCGAGCACACTGCCACATGCTCTTAGCCCGCTTTGAAGCTGGCTCTATTTGCAATACTATGCACAAATAAATTAGTTGTGCCCTTTATATATGTTTGGAAGACATTGATTTTTATATGAATGCCCTACTAAAACATACAGGTACTTTAATGGAAGAAAGGGATATGTTGGTTAGTAAACTCTCTGTACCCTTTCATAACTGTTTTTGACAGGCTGAATTATTTTCAATCAGAAGTGAGGAGATCTGTTTTAATTCTACTCAATTTTCAGTTATTTAGTTTAGTTGGGAGACCTTTACTGAAGCTGAGAATTTTGAGTCATGATTGCGCAGTGGATTGACAATTTGGTATTCCAGCAACAACATGGACAGCCACTGAGAGTGGGAAGGAGAAATATGGGGTTTGATGCACCCACATTTTTCTGGCCCTTATCATTATTAATTCTAACTGGCTAATTAAAATAAAATCTGTAGATTTCTAAAGCAGAAAGTCACTGGAAGTGGGTGTCTAATTTCTTTAGGCTGCTCGTAGAAGTCCACCTTAATTTTTCCTTCTCTGGTCAGAATTTCTAGATAAAATAAAAATTCAGGACCACCAAGCTCAGTGTTTTTTTCCATTTATAAATAGCCTTTCATGTCTTTTGAATACTTACTTTAGTAAGGCTGTTTCTACCTATTTCCTGCTTCTTCTTACAAATGGATGCAGATCTTACTTGTGTGAAAAAAAGATAAATGGCGCTGGCCAAGGGCATTGGACTCTGGTCCTTAGCAGATTTTGGTTTGTTGCCCAGGACTGGAAACTGATTACCCCAGCAGTGTGGAAAACTTTCCCAATTAATACAGTTTCACTGCAGCAATAAGATCCACTGCAAATTCACTAATCCACTTTGGAAACATCTTGTTACTGTGAGGGAAGTAACTACTTCTGTCATTATTTTCTATTAGCATATTGGGGTTTTGTATAAAATAATATTAACAACTTAAAGTCTTCTGAAAAATGTCAGATATGAAGGATGAGTATATATTAATTTCCCTGACATGCAAGTTGTGTAGATGTTTCATCCCTCCAGGGGAAAAAAACAAACAAAAAAAACCATACCAGAAAATCTTGTTAATTCATTGCTTAAGGAATGTGAATCACTCTAGGAAATCTGGACAAATAATTAAAGTCTGTGATCAGACTTGTGGTATGACTCTGATACCAAATATTACTGTTCACATTGAGTAGCACTGTCATCTCCAAGTTACCTCATCTGGTGAAAATCCATGTTGATTCTGGTGGGAGCACTGGAAGGATAGCCTACTAGCACAGTAATGTGATGTCTGCCATTTAGTGATTTATGTTATGCTGAAGCTAGGCATATCCACATTCTTTCCAGCTCAATTCAGTGTTTTCTTTTACATCTCTGTTTCTTGACTATAATACTTTATTTTGATAAAGACTAGCTGTGCTTCCTTAATATTAACAAAGAAAAATTATCATACTTGAGATGTTACGGAAATATCAGCTACATAAATAAGAGGATTGAAAGATTAGAACTTTAGTTACTGCATTAGCTATCTGCAATTCTTTGTTTTCTTTTCTTTTTTCTTTTTTAACATTTAATAGTGAAGAATATTGAGAAAATTAGACAGTTCTGCTCCATGGGTAAGCTCAGAATATTGCTAGTAATATTTTAGTTGGGGTTTTCATTGCAGCAAAGACCTTCTAAAACAATTAACACATGCTCTAAGGTCTTTATCACCATATCTATTCTATTGCACTTTTACATTGAGAAACCAAATTGATTCTGGACTTCATCCAGTCTAATTTTCCAGTAAGTGGCAAACAGTATCTGTCTTTGAGCTCCAGTGAAAAGTGTCTGAATAGGAAGCAATGCAAGTCATCACTAAGACAAACATTGCCAGTGCTCTTCATATGTTCCAAGAGATAAGATGTGGCTGTTCTGCTTTCTGTTTTATGGACTATAGTTAGGTTTTGAGTAAGAGGATGCTATTTTCTTAGTATTTTTTTCTTCTTCAGAAAAAAGTCAGAGGAAGCTAAATTCTCTGCAGATATTCTTGTATTTATAAGCTTCAACTTCATTGAACAGTACAAATGAACTTCTGCATATCTGATTTCTATCAGTGTTAATGCCTATTAGTGCAGTAGCTAGCCCACTACTCCCCCAGTTTTTTCTAAAAACCAGACTGAAATGTGGTATAAAAAGCTTTATAATCAAAGGATTTTTTAAAAAACAATCTATTCCTAAAATGCACAAATTATTCAAAAACAAAATATTGGGGTGAAGGGGAGTTGATTTTCAGTGCTAAACCTATATAAACAATAATTTTGCATAGTAGTTAAGACAAAAGATGGTGAATCAGCTTCACTCTTCTCTGTTAGGAAGATTATATTTGATACTCACTGTATTTGTAATTGATAAGGCACTTTTGTAACTGTTGTTGGTCTCTGTGCAAGGATATTTTCCTACACAAAATAACTAGGAAGAAATACAGTAGACTATACAGTAGGCATGGTGGTGTTGTGTTGACGGTGGACTTGATGATCTTGGAGGTCTTATCCAATCTTAATGATTCTATAATGGCCATCTTATGATATGTCACTGTATTTTACAGTTAAGCAGTCTTATAATGTGCACGAGATTTTTCTGATTTTGGCAACTAATTTCCATTAAAACTGAATGGGGAGTTAACCACCTGTGTGCTTGTAGTTTGGATAATCACGGCAATATTACTCACTTCTCTGTAGACTACACAAATCTTTAGTTTCTTAAGTTTCAAAGTAATATCTCCCATGCTAAATTGAAGCACATACAGAAATCTTAGTATGTTTGAGACCCAAGTAAGCTATCTGCTTTTCAACTGTTCTGAGGACTCTTTGGGTTAATTTAAGGAAGTTGTAGGTATAATACAGTTTGAGAAATACCTGTATCTCATCATTATCTCTTGTATCCTATTATTGTTCCAAACAGATAAAACTAGTATATAAACTATGATTTTAAAAAAAAAAAAAAAAAGCTTCCTTTTTGGTTTTTTTGGAATAAAATTAGATCACAGGAGTCTTCATAAACAATGAAAGTACAATGGGGAGATCTGAAAAGATGGATACTCACACAAGCTCACATATAATTTGGCGTAATTTAGCAGGAATGTGAGTATTATGCACCAGCAAATGAGGTGTGCAGTAGAGGTGAGAATCACTGGTTCTGACCTAATGGGTTTGCGTATTCCAGGGTTAACAGCAGCTGCAGGTGGATAAATTCTTTTTAAGAGTAGAAATAGTATGAATCATTCTCAGGAAGCAGTATGCTTCAATTGGCCTTGTTGGACTAGATGATCTCTGGGGGTTACTTCCAACCCCTGCCATTCTATGATTCTGTGATTCTTTTGGCATGCAAGTTCAAGGTCCTAGCTTTATAGCCAAGGCAGCATTGTACAGTTGCCATTCCTCCACATTGTAACAGTGGGATCCTGGGTACACAGTGCTCTCCAAGGTAAATGTTTGTTGACTCCTTTTTTCTAAAGAAAGGAAGAAATTGTTGGTCTTTTGACCAGTGTTACATTATCTGAAAATAAAATGTGTTTAACTTGTTTATTATCTGAGGGTATCATACTTGCTGTGTTTGGCTATCTTGATACCAGAATTTTGGGTGCTAACTCTGTTCAGAAGGGGATTCTGGATAGCAATGGTATCAAAAAATAATTTCTTTAATTGGTCACTGACACCTAGGTAAGTTTAAAAATTTACTGTTAAAAAATGATGTCTAAACATGAGTTACCCTTAAAACCTTAATATTTTTCAGTAATATATAAAAATAATATTTTATAATTTTGTAATGTTCTCAAATAAATGCAACCCAGCTACTGTGAAAAGTGCTCTGAGGTAGCCTGTTTGACTTTGCGTTGTGGTAAGAGTTAGGTTGTACATTCACATCACCTTCTGCCTGTAGGTGTAGTGGACAAGAGTCTACCACCCTCAAGCTCATCCTGCACTGTGGCTGTCCCATCCTCTTGAAGACTGCTGCTTTATGGGTTTTGCTGCATGAGCTGCTCCTGTGATCACTTTCTAATCTATTTCAAACAAAAAGTGCCAGGTTAGCAGATATCACATTTGAGACTGTTTAAATCAGCCTGGCTTGTTTTGTCTGGAATGGAGCAATCACTTGAAAATATTTGAAAGGACAGCAATTTTTGAGAAGCAGGTGATTATAAACAACTGAGAAAAGGATATGGCTGATAGCCATTTATCTGTTACCATTTCAACTGAAAGTTGACGTGTGTCCAGCTTCAGGTTATACAGAATAGATAAATAAGTTGATCTGTTACTAAGGTTCTTGATTTCTCTGGCTTTGAGAGTTTTAGAAACTAATAGATGTGGTTAGCAAAGACAGATGATCTGAGTAGACTCTGAAATTTCATTAAATCAAAGGTGTGGTGGACCTTGTATCCCAAATAGACAGAGGAGAAAACTTGTGGGGAACACCTCTAGTCAGGACTGGATGAATAATGATTTCAGAGAGGGTATAAGGAGCAAACAAAGTGCTTGTGTGGAATTTAATAGATGATTTGCCATCAAAGAAAGCTCTTTCTCATAATGCAGAAACATTATGGATAAGGTGAGCATCGGCAAAAGTCAAGTTGAGATAGATATTGTAAACTAAAGCTAACAGCCAAAGGTACAGTAAAAAAGAGCAAGGAGTAGCAATCTAAATAGGACTCAAAACTAAATGAGTGCTCCTTACGCTTCAGTACAAATGAGGATGCTGAACACAGGGGCAAATGTGCTGTGACGAATGGGAAGGATGAAACTGCAATGTGGAAAAACTGTGGAAGCAGAACTCAGGTAATTAAAACTTCTGAAAACAGGGTAAAATTCATAATCATCACCTAAAATTTTGGAAGAACTCTGGTACATGAAATCTGATTTACAAACAATTTAGGCCAGTCACACATAATGAGGAAATGGTGCATGTTGTATTTCTATTTAAGAAAGAGTTTTGATGTATAAGTGGAAGCAATCAAAACAAAGCAGGAGAAGTGTTAAAGGAAAACAGCTGATATATTTCAATAACTTTCCCAAGGCTATTAAATACAGGCACCCCCTGTGCATCAGGGAATTCCTGACTCACAAATCTTGGGAGGTTAATGCAACAACCTATAGAAGTATCACTGCTTCCATGTCCTAATTTTATGCTCTTTCCCAGACACCTGCCTTTGAGAGCTGTCAGTGAGAAGGCCATAAGATAGACAGGCTTTTGGTCAGACTCTCTATAAGTGTTCTTTTGTTCTGTTGGAAAGTAAGAAAAAGTCTTTATAAAAGCTACACTGGAACAGATTAATCACCTATTTTTCCCTCATGAGATAGCAGATTTCCTCATTACAAGATCTAATTCACCTAGATTTCATAGCTCTTTTAATATTGTAAAGTAAATGGGGACGTTAGGGGAAATGTGAAGGAGAAGTGGCCACGGATAAGATTCAGATCACCTCATGCAGGAGCATCTCATGCATGGATGGATGGATGTTCATCAAGGACAGGTCTGGAAGATAATTTTATTTAATATGTCCACTGACTAGCTTGGCGCATATATAGGACTAGGCCAGTGAAATTTGATGACAGTAAGGTAAGAAGCTTTATTGCTACAGAGGAAGATTGGAATATTCTACAAGTGGTCTGACCCTGAGAACTGGAGTCACAGCTCTGGGATGAAATGTAATAACGCAGAAAGCAAGGCTGCTCACTTGAGAACTAACAAGAATTTATGCTCTGAATTGGGAGTTCATCAGTTGGAAATGACAGAGGTTAAAGATTTGGTTGGATCCATCAATCACTAGCAGCTGCAGAAGGCAACTGGTTTTTGGAGACCCTCATTCAGGGGAAATACTTCCACTAGAAAAAGGTAAATATTAGTGTCATCATGCAAGGAATTACTAAGGCATTGCCTGGAAACACAATATTCAGTTCTCATCACCCAGGCCCAAGAGAGATGAGCACAAAATGAAGCAGGCATGCAAAAAATGTCCTGAAATAATCAGAAGAATGGAGAAACTACTTCATGAGAGGGGAAAAAAAAAAAAAAAAGACTTTTTGTTTATTGTCACAGAAGGTGAATTGGAGTGGCTATGACCACCCTCTCTGTACAAATATTGCTTTGAAATAAATGTGAGGAGAGAGATCAATTAACAAAGAAAAATATAAGCTAAAAGTTAATTTTTTAAAAAAGAAATAATCCCTTACCATGAGCGATATCCTAGGAAGTGTAAGGTAGAACTCAATCTCTGATTAAGAAAATTTTAGGTCTTGGTTACCTGTGATGTCAAGAGCCTTGAGTCAGTTGCTCAAGGAGCCTGATCCACAGTTGTGTTTCTATGTCAGCAGCTATATTGTGGCTGGAATAGACAAACATTTGAAGTGAGATTAGAATGGAACAATATTAGCTCTCTGGAAACCTCAAATCCTTTCCTAGCACCTGACTAAAGCTTTTCTGTTAATAACTGCCATTTCTTGGCATAAATGGACCTGTTCCTTCCAATTTTCTTGAAAACATAGATAACTTCTTACTGAGTCTTGGGAAGAAAATGGACAGGAAAGTAGTGAGTGGCCCCTCTCTGCTGATTTGCAGTAAGAGAAGGCTAGAGAGCAATCAGCTAACTTGCACCAGCAATATATTTTTGTTCACACTTCAATATTGCAGTAAGTTTCAAGGAAAGATTTTGCAGCCCTGCTTCCACGAGAGTTGTGAAATAGCACAGACACGGTCTAGAGAGCACATATTTTTATAGGATGAGCAAATTCATTCAATAACTGTGGATAATTCACGAGCAGGAAAAATGTGTATAAACTTGTTGAATAAATTATTTCCCAGAGATAGGTCCTACTCATATAAACACAGTTCAATAAATTATCTTTTCACTGAGGAATCAGTACTGTATACTACCAGCAATTTCAGTACTAAATTCTCTCTTTATCTCAAACTCTCAAGGCTGTGCAATTAAAAAGGGACAGACCCATCTGAAATGCTATGTTAATACACACAGCATTTTAACAGACTATAAATCTGTTTTGTTGTATAAATCAAATCTTTAAGCAAGGACTTTAATTATTGTTTATTATTAAAAAGAATGACAGTATTGCTACCTATTAATGAAACTTTAACAGAGTAATTCAATACAGCATTACTAGTGATTAGATTTAAATTCAGAAGTATTCTATGTTGCCTCACTTTTTTGTTATTAAGGTTAGCAGTAAACGTGAGACAGAAAGCAAGTTTTTGACTCAAGAAGGATAACTTATAACTACAACCAGAGCTTTACAACTATTGACTGACTGATATTGACTGAAGCCCTTTATTTGTTCAAGTACAGGTGCAAGCTTCTTTGTCCCCATCACAAGGGCTGTGTACTTGTACAAGTGGATGTTCTCTGGAACAGTGCTGCCTTGAAGCTCTCCTATATAACTGCATAGGGGATCCAGCATTTTAAAACATTACTTTGTCTAATCCTTTCAGAGAAGTTTTAGGCATGCTAAAAGCTTGGATGAATAGTGACTACATTTTCTATAATTGTCAAGATTCCTAATTTTCTGTTGAAAATAAGAAGAAAAGAGGACTTATGTAGGACCTGATTCCTTTGAGCCTATGTGATTCAAGAACACATATTTCAATTTTTAAAGCAACTTAGATATTTAAGTTCATTGAAAAATTATAAACAAATCTCGTTGTTTAACCCCAGTTGGCAACCAAGCACCACAAAGCTGCTCATTCACCCTCCCCACCCTGGAGGGACTGGGGAGAGAATCTGAAGAGCAAAAGTAAGAAAACTTGTGGGTTGATAAAAGAACAGTTTAATAATTGAAATAAATACTAATAATAGTAATGAAAAGGAAAACAACAAGGGAGAAAGAGAGAGACAAAACCCAGGAAAAACAAGTGATGCAACTGCTCACCACCAGCCAACTGACACCCAGCCAGTCCCCAAGCAGTCATCACTCTTCCCTGGGCCACCTTCCTCCAGTTCATATACTGAGCATGATGCCGTATCGTATGGAATAGCCCTTTGGCCAGCTGGGGTCAGCTGTGCTGGCTGTGCCCCCTCCCAGCTTCTTGTGCACCTGGCAGAGCATGGGAGGCTGAAAAGTCCTTGATTGGTGTAAGCACCACTTAGCAACAACTAAACCATCAGTGTGTTATCAACATTCTTCTTATCTTAAATCCAAAGCACAGCACTATGCCAGCTACTATGCCAGATCTTTTGGGATCTTTGTATGTGAGCATTTAAAGGTTATAGCTGAAATCAACTGCAGATGGAAATTTCAATATAATCAGTGGTGGAGCTGTACAAGAAGCCTCTGTGCTTAACTTGGAAACCTGGGCAAAGGAAAGTGTCTTTGGTCACTTAAGTGCATTTAAAAATCTGACATATGGAAGACTGAGCTGCTTGAAAGTTGCTAAAGCTGACATTCCAAAGACATTTTAGCATATTTGGGAATGTTAACTCCTAGTCTTAAAATGTCAGTAAAGTTTGAGCCTATAGGGATCTCAGCTCTACTGCTGTTGTTAAATTTCAATGAAAGTTAACAATACAAACAGTGAAGACTCCAAATATAGGAAGGTAGGTCAGCCTCTCTTTGACCTCTCTAAAGCTACTGACAAAAGGCCTTATTCTTTTTCTATTGAAATCAATGCATTTTTTTTTGGCATTGATTGCAGTGGGAACATGATTGAGCCCAAAGGTGCTAATTAATGCTTATTGGGATAATGATTTTGATGTGGACACAAAAGCAGCTCTTCTGTGCTTTGCAATGTTAATGAATCTGAAAAGCACGAGGAGTGCAATAGGAATAAACCTCAAATAATGACACTCAGAATGAGACCGTCTCTGCTGTGAATAGATTCTTTCATTTCATTTTTTCTTCTGATTTGTGACAACTATATTCCAAACTTTGTTTAACTGCGTTAGCAGAAGGCCACAGTATACGTGTCCTTTCTACAAGCCAATGCAATATCTTCCCTCCTGAGAAGTGATGACAGAGAACATTATGCTGAATAGATTTGACAGTTAATGATGATAATTCACTTGGGCTTCCTTAAGTTCAGCATGAAACCCTAGCATCTGTAGTATCAAGTCCCAGCTATCAACTGAAACTCCAGTTTTAACATCAGACTATAGAAACTGTGGTAATAATACAGAAACATCTTCGATTTGGATTTTAGTGCCAGTGCATTTCAGTGCCTAGCCAGATTTTTGTGTTGTGTTCAACTTGCAATCTTGCTTCAGCAGCTTCATGAGAGCCTTTTCTGCTCCTCAATAGCTTCTAGCCCTTTTCTTGGCCAGGATCACGCTGGCACAAAACAAATAAAACAGGAAGGGAGGAGAGAACTGCTTATGTGCTCACGTAATTTCACATAGTGATTAATTCTGCTGTGACACAAGGTAGTATATAGGTATCTGATAAAACACTGGGACCCAAATGGGTCTTCTCTTAGTCCTGTATAAGACAGAAAGCATCAAGAAGCAGCATGAAGTCCATACTTCACATGGTAGCAGGATAACAGCACACCAGGTGCAGGCTGTGGACGTGTTTTCTCCTTAAAATCACATTATGGATAAAGTATGAAGACAGCAAATGCAGACTAATAGAGAAACAGAAAGTCATTAGTAATTATGTAGTGAACATTTTTACCTAAGGAGTGTTGAAAGTACCCATAGAAAACCTCTGAGATGAGGTGAGAGAGTCTGTATCAATTCCTGTCAGTGTCCAGGGACCAGGTCATGTGTCAGCTTCCTTGAATGCTGTATAGTGGCTTTTGCTTTCTTGGGGGCTTGTTCTCCCACTGAAGACCAAATGAACATACCTCTCATTAGTATTACTGGAAGCTGTGTGTTTAAATCTTCCTAGGAATCAATGCAAGAAAAAAAATATCTAATTAAAGCTAATCTATGTTGCTAGAATACCAGAGCTCCAAATATTAATTAAGTTTTGAGGCTCAGGAAAATGTGCAACTCATCAAGTAAAACATCCAGTTTAATATTGGAGAAGCCTAGGTTGCAGAGTTCCTATTGATGCCAGTGGAATGCAGGGCTCAGCCTGGTGGAAAATGATTAAAGCCTTACAGTAGAAGTCCCTAAATTAAGGGATTAATCCCTCTGATAAGGAAAGAGTCAAGGTTGCATTTGTTTGGTAAGAGCTAGTTCCAGACTATTCTCCAAAATTTGAATATTCTCATAAACACAGCATACAAATAATATTAGGAATAAATCTGAGTACTTTCCTAGTGTGGAAAGAAGTATAAAGAGCCAGATAGATAGCAGATAGAGCTTGGTAAATTATTTTGCAGACACAGCAACAAAAGGAAACCTTGTGAGTCCTGAAAAGCAGTACAGTCTGGTTCAATAGCAAATTGTAAGGGTATTGTTGTAACAGGGTACTGATGGACTGGAGCCTCTCAGCCAGTCATAAACACACTGCCTACAACGTGCTGTGAGTCAAAAAGTTCTCTCATTCTCTCATGTTGGACAACCACATGTGAAAACCAGATGAGATTAGCCCAAATTGCTCAACCCAGCTATGTTGCTTGCAGAATTCTGCAAGAATCATATACCTCATTTGCCCCCTTCTTTTCCCGAGCCCTGGTGCCCAATGCAGAGGGTAGAGAAGGGCACATATACTCTCCAGGCAACAAAAACCTACCTCAGATGAGCATATTCATCTCTTACAACTATTGTTCACATGAAGAGTCCTAATTAATTCAGCTAAGCTACCTATGTGAATAGCTGTTCCTGAATTGTCAGTGAAGGCTAAACAATTTAGCTTTAATTCACCACATCTGATCAATAGCTACTAACATACCTGGATCATCTGTTTAATTAAACAAATTACTTTTTACCAGCATAAACAGGCTTTATGGAAAAAAAACCCAATGTGTTAGGGCTGGAATAGTGCAGAAAGTTTGTCAGGAATTCTGGTTTTCTTCCAGTCTGCTAAGAAATTTTTTTCTCTGAGAGGCCTATCTGGTCTCTTCTCTCTCCCATCCCCCCTCCCCTTCCCACCCCGCCCTGCCCCGCCCCCCTCCTCAGCTGGTAGGTGTAGAAACTGTGTACAAAGAAGAAATACCAGGATGTCCTGATATTTTCTTTAGAAAGCTTAACTGCTCTGATGGTTTTGGTTGAGTGACTTTTAGATGTTTAATTTTGTATTTCTTATATTCTGTTAAGTTGTACTTTTACTGAGTTGTACTAAGTTGTACTAAGTACTGAGTTCACTTAAGATAAATGGATCTTTTGAATTTTAAAGACATGTTTTAGCAACTTATTAGACACTGGCTGTGTATTTGGTGCTGTTAATTAGATTCTGTCAGTAAAGCAAAGAGAAAAGCCATCTGCTGAATGTACTTCATCAACAGTTCACTAGTTCATCATCTGACATGACTTCAGTGAAGTGCTCTGCCCTTCTATAAATTAATGTAATCTTAACCCGATACAACATTCCTGAGAGCACAACCATGTCACACCTTTCCATTCTTTTTAGTTTTTAGTTTTCTTTTTAGTTTTCTCACTTGCATTTATTTTGAAGAAAATTATTTCACTAGTCTCAGGTCAGCATGAGGATACAGGGTTTCTTTCTTACTAATAATAACAAATTTCTTTAAATCATGTTTTACATTGCTGTAATAGTAAATCTGGGTTTTCTGATTAATTTTATTGTCTATTAATGTGTATTTAACAAAGGAGAGTTCACCTTATTTTTTTCATGAAGAAGCTTGTGTGAGATTGCCCTGGTTTAGGCTTGGATAGAGCTAATTTTCTTCCTAGTAGCTGGTATAGTGCTGTGTTTTGGATTTAGGATGAGAAGAATGTTGGTAACACACTGATGTTTTAGTTGTTGCCAAGTAGTGTTTACACTAAGTCAAAGACTTTTTCAGCTTCCCCTGCTCTGCTAGGTGCACAAGAAGCTGGGAGGGGGCACAGTCAGGACAGCTGACCCAAAGTGGCCAAAGGGATATTCCATACCGTATGATGTCATGCTTGAGGTGAGTTGGATGGGGGGACAGAGATCACTGCTCAGGACAGGCTGGGCATCAGTCAGCAGGTGGTGAGCAATTACAATGTACATAACTTGTTTTGTGTATTCTGCATATTCTATTATTATTATTAATAATAATAATTACTATTATTGTTCCTCTGCTCTTTTATTAAACCGCTTCTATCTCAAGCCATGGGATTTACTTTTTTCCTGAATCTTTCCCCCATCCCACTGAGGGAGACAGGTAATGAGTGGGCAGCTGTGTGGTGTTCAGCTGCCTGCCGGGTTAAACCATGACAGAGATGAATAAAAGTGACCTTAAATGATATGTTTGCATGCGAAGTGGAAAAGATAACTTTCAAATAAAATTGTGATATCAACAAACTGGTTCCTCAAAATGGTGATAAAAATTGGAATTTGTACTAAGATAGACATTTGAAATAGATCCAATAAATCACTTTCTAGTACTAACTTTTTCTCTCCCTTGATTAGAAAGGGAGAGTTCAAGTTACCTGAAACAGGTTCGAAAACATAAATTTAAGACATATAACTTGTGCTAGGTGAAACCTATTTAAATGTTTGATATATTTCTTTCCTAGATGTTATAGTTAAAACCCTTCTGTGTCTTTGTCTTGGCTTCTGTGAGAAAAATGTTTTGAATTCTAAGTCTTTCTTAGGGGCTGAGTTTCCTTCTGTTCACTTTACTAAGTAAAAATGCCAGTTGTTTGAGCCACATTTACTCTGTGAAAAATCGATGTAAAGGAACTTTTTGGTTCCTCAGTTCCACCTGATTCTACTGCTGGCAGCCTGGACATATAATCTACTTCCCAAACTGATGTAGCTTAAAACTAGTTCATTTTTTCCCCACACTATTCCTATTGAGAAGTTACTCCAAAATGTTGTTTTTCTGATGGCTGAAGCCTCCTAATTTCCATCATAAATGCTTCCATGGCCAGTTTTTCCCATTGGTCATTTTGCCAAAATTATCTTTTGCGCAAATAGCTGGTTTGTCTTAACGTGGTTCATCTTCTTGCTTTTACTCCAGAGAGTAAGACTTTGCATTTTGCCTTCTTGAAATCCAATCTGTTTTTCTGAGGACATTTCTTCTCATAATCCTTGTCTTCCCCTATGCTATTCCAATGTCTTCCATCCAGCGTTTCAAGAGATTTGACTCTCCTTTTCACAGGTCACCAAACAGAAGATAATTAAATTCAGAAATGCATCCACTTTGTTACGCTTTCTTTGCTATCAGAAATATCCCATCCCTAATTCATATTCACAAAAAGCAGTAGAGTAGACGACCACCTGGAGTCTTTCCTGGGCATTTAGGAAATTCTGCAGTGGAGGTTTTCCATCAGTTTTCCATTCAAAAAGACCTAGACAAGAAACATTCCTTCTTCCCCAAAGCTCAATCATTTTAGAATGATTAATTTAATGAACAACAGATTAACCCAGTTGGGGATCTCTTGTAGTAAATGGGAGAAATCTTGGAGGCAGAACCAGATTCAGAGGAGTTCTGCTGAGGATTGTCAAGAAAGGCACAAAACTTTTAAAGATTTGACTAGGTCATCCATCTTTACATACCAAAGAGACTGCTCAGAACCCACGTATCTGGTCAGTGTGACCATAAGTGTTTTCCTTATCAAGATACTAGGAAAATATTTTGTCTTTGGATTGCTCCTTCACATCTTCAAAGCAATTACAGGTTTTAAGGCAGAGTCTGCATGCAGTATATGCTAGATCAATGTTTTCTATTGATAACATAGGTCAATAAAACTGACCTCTGATTCCTATACTGTTGCATACTCTTGTGATGTATTGAATGAGTCAGTTTTACATATGTGATTTGCTAAACTGAACACAGACTTGGATGATACTTGAATAAGGATTTAGAAGTACAAGCTACCATTTTTGTTTGGAAAAGGCGTGCAGGGAAAACATGCTCTCAAAGCTTGCTAGAAGACCATTGGGAGAGTAAGTGAAAGAAAAAGTGGGGAGCACCCTGACATCTCTATGACTTACATGTTTTTGCAGAGCTCATAAAGAAGAAAAGAAAAAAGAGGCTGAGCCTGCCAGTTTGGGTTGTGTTCTTGGTAATAAGGTAAAACCGATCAATTTAAATACAATATTGTATGATCATATGGTCGGCTCAGATTTTGTTTTATTTGTGGACATTCTGTTGTCAGAAGAACACTATTTTCTGCCAAGCTGGCACTAAATTTCATGTCCATATGGAAGGTGATGTAATTTCACCTTTTCCAGCTGTATTGCAGAAATGTAAGATTGATTTAGCTGGGGATTTGGGGATTTGGGGGATTGCTTGTTTGTTTGTTTGTTTGGGACGGGTGCTTTTTGGCTTCAGGCTCAGTATTTGAACAACATGGGCAGAAACTGAAATCAAGATGGTAGTATCTATTCCATTGAGAAAAGATGTGAAGTGCTTTAACCACCTCTGTTCATTGATTCGGATTCTGAAAGGCTGATTGGGAAAACTGTCTATGTGTTAGTGAGACTGTTAGCTGCTGTTAATTTTTTGAGATGAAGACTTGCTGTCTTATAAGTTGGTGGTTCATGTTTTCAGGTTTGTTTGTTTGTTTTTCCCCTAGTAGTGTGGTAAATCAGATGACAACTTAAAACATTTCTAAGCAGGCATTTTATGGCAGATAAATGGATGTCCAGTTTTAACTCACTTTGGCAAAGCCTAAGCAGATCTTTTCTCTTCTTTACAAACATTTAGGTTCCATGAGACGATAATCCACTGAAACCGATTCCTGTTTATGCCTATGTTAAAACTGATGATGGGCTGACAAAGAACTGTGCAAGTGTCTCTAACACTGCAAAAGCACTTTGTTGCAGTTTAGATGTTGTACATAATGTGGAAGCCACTATAAATTTTCATTTAACAAATGCCCTTTTTTCCCCAAATTAAATAATTTTCTGTTCCAAGTCAGGACAATAAAAGGTACAGAGCCAAGGTTGTTTGAAAAGATGCAAAAAAACCATTCCAGATAAATAATAGGCAATAGGATAACTGATATATCAGAACAGAGAATAGAGATTTCACCCTTTCTCCTCTCCTTTTAATTTTGTTCTACAGATGGCAAAATTGCCCAAGAAATGTCACTGCACAAATAGAAGAGAAAAGGCCAAAACTGTGAGTAATTTTTTAAAAGTATGTTCAGTATTTGCCAAGGAGAGCATAAGTTAGGGTGAATGGTTCAAACCATCTGTGATTAAAGATCAACCATACAATTCGAATAAGAGAAAAGAAAAAGAAAAGAAAAGGGAAAAAAATGTTTTAAACTGATCCCAGGGTAGTCTGGAATAGCACAGCCATTGAATTAAATTCAGAGAGCAAGACTGGCTACAGTTTTGCAAGTTGGAATGGAGTGAAAGAAGTGAAGTGAAAAGTAAGTGGTGTAATTTGTGCTTAGCCTTTCTGCATAAAGGAAAATTCTCTGTTCAAGATGGCCTAGCTCATAACACTGAGTGCACAAAGCAGTCACGGGAATAAGAACCAAGTTTCAGCTCAGAGCAGTAAACAACTGGATAAGTGAAAGATGAGAAATGCTCAGACTCTGAGAAAGCTTTGCTAGCTGCTGTGTGGGATTAGAGAATTTTAATTACATCTATATTGGACAACGCTCTTGAGACTAATCATTATTCAACAGTGTCGGCAAAGTCCAATCAGATTTGTAAAGGGTAAAGCTTCCAACACGAAAATTCTTGCCTGTATGATAAATTTGGAGGCCAGTGATTTGAACAATATGGTGTGTGCCAAATGAGGATTGACAGAAGTGCATCAGCATTAGGAAATGCATGGAGTGGAAAGAGACAGTGGTAGAAGGAACAAAAAGTTCTTTTTCTTTAGGGAAATACCATTCTCACTGTCCCATGATGATTCTGTGTACAATATTTTACCTGTTATTATTTGGGTGGATAACTTTTTTCAGGAAAGCATATGATGCAGAGATATGTGTGCACAGAGATAGAGGGAGGAAAAGATATGTGTCACGACAGAAATATCAGCTGGCTGATATTAGAAACCAATATGTGGAAATAACAGGTATTAAACACAGACCTATTATTAACTTAACATTTCATAATAGATTTGTCATTCATTTTGGTCACCAAAACAGTGGACTATATTCATGCACCAAGTGAAACAGTTTAAAAAGTATCATCTGTGTTGTTAAATCAAGTCACTACTTGGGAAACCATGGCAAGTATCTGGTAAATGCTAGGAATAAGAACTAAATACCTCATAGCAAAATGCATATTGCATATTATTGGTGCATATTTCAGTAAAAAAAATGGAAATAGCTAAAAACTAAGCTGAGAAATTCTGCATGAATGTCAAAGAGATGAAAGATTTCATTTTGACCATTTGCTCTATGTCAGATGGGCCTACTGAGCTCATTACAAGATAAAGAATGAGCTCATTTTATCATATACTTAAATTCTGACCTTAAAGTAACCTTTGAAAGCAGTATTCTCCTTTGCCCATAGGGGGAAAAAAAAATTGAAAGGATATGCTATGCTTAGTATGACCAGACATCTTTACCACCATATGATAAATTTTTAAGATCTCTCTGAGAGTAACGTATTTTTTGAATTTTAATTTATATTGATTGATGTAGAAGTACATCAGTGTTTGATAATGTGTTTCAGAGTTTGTCAAAGATTTATTCTTTTGAAAGATCTGAGAAACATCTACACCTGACATGTTATTTCTCTCTGAATCTGTTTGCTGCTGCATACATATTTCACTGCTAAAGATCATTGTAGGGATTAATTATTTTAATATGTGTGAAACTGTAAAAATAGTGAGATTAGGATAACCTTTACAAGGGATTTCTACTTCCTTAAGTGCCTGCCAATTGCCATTGTACTAATTGCTGACCATTCTGTAATGGGACTATACAAATTATGCAATGCACTCATTTTTCTGCCTGTCATAATTCTGATCTTATCACCATAATGAACATTTTGGACGTAGTGTACCTGGACTTTAGTAAAGCCTTTGACACAGTTTCCCACAGCATTCTGCTTGAGAAAGTGGATGACCATGGCCTGGACAAGCACACTCTTTGCTGGGTAAAAAACTGGTTGGATGGCTAGGCCCAAAGAGTGGTGGTGAATGGAGTTAAATCCAGTTAGCAGCCAGCCACAAGTGGTGTTCCCCAGGGCTCAGTGTTGGGGCCAGTTCTGTTTAACATCTTTATCAATGACCTGGATGAGGGGACTGACTATATCCTCAGCAAGTTTGAAGATGATACTCAGCTGGGTGGAAGAGTTGATCTGCTTGAGGGTAGGAAGGCTCTATAGAGGGTCCTAGATAAGCTGGATTGATGGGCTGCAGCCAATTGTATGACGTTCAACAAGGCCAAGTGCCGGGTTCTGCACTTGAGTCACAACAACCCCATGCAGCGCTACAGGCTTGGGGAAGAGTGGCTGGAAAGCTGCATGGCAAAGAGGGATCCGGAGTACTGGTCAACAGCTGACTGAATATGAGCAGTGTGCCCAGGTGGCCAAGAAGGCCAACAGCATCCTGGCTTGTATCAGGAACTGCAACCAACAGGAGTAGGGAAGAGATCGTGCCCCTGTACTTGGCACTGGTGAGGCCTCACCTCGAATACTGTGTTCAGTTTTAGGCCCCTCACTACAAGATGGACATTGAGTTGCTGGAGCATGTCCAGTGAAGGTCAACGAAGCTGGTGAGGGGTCTGGAGCACAAGTCTTATGAGGAGCAGCTGAGGGAACTGGGGCTGTTTAGCCTGGAGAAGGGGAGGCTTAGGGGAGATCTTATCACTCCTTACAACTACCTGAAAGGGGGTTGTAACATGGTTGGCATTGATATTTTCTCACAAGGAATAAGCAATAGGATGAGGGGAAATGGCCTCAAGTTGCACCAGGGGAGGTTTAGATTAGATGTTAGGAAAAATTTCTTCACTGAAATGGTTATCAGGCACTGGAATGGGCTACCTATGGGCATGGTCGAGTCCATCCCTGGAGGTATTTAAAAGATGGGTAGGTGAGGTGCTTAAATACATGGTTTAGTGGTGGACAGGTACGGTTGAACCTGATTATCTTAAAGGTCTTTTCCAACCAGATGATTCTATGATTCTATAATTTTTGATTTTAAACTATAAAATAGGAATACCCAGAAATAACATGGACTACTATCTAGTAACAATAAATACGTGCATCTCCATTTGATCTTGTATTAGAGTTGTGTCACTAAGATTGCACACACGCCTAAAGTTCAATGTGTGCAAAAGGGTTTGTTGTTCTGACATCTAAAGTGGGAAAATTTCTGATAGTAGAATTAGCCACCTGCTAATGTAATTCACGTAATGAAAACCCCTGTACATGAAGATAATTCATTCCTGCACTAAAAAGAGTTGTGCTGTTCCTAAAACTATGCTGAATACAATTAAATAATTTGAATGGTAATTGCTAAGCAATTTAGAATTTGATCCATAACATTAAGCAGTTTTTGAAGTTACTTTTAGTAAAACATCAGATTCAATCAAAAGTCAAGGCATGTCCATCTTCCCTGACTGATGAGAACCATTTCAACAGAAAAAAAAGACTTTCTTGCAGCTATTGCAGAAGGTACTGCTGTACATAGAATTATTTTGAGATTAACTGGCAGAAGAATGACAGTGCCATAGCAGAGTTTTTAATCTGAAAAATACTAACATTGTCCTAACTGGAAAATGTCTAATCTTTCCAAACTTCTTCAATTTGCAGTGAAGCTTCTCAGTTCTGTTTGTGAAAGCTAAGAAAAGTGTAGAGGAAGCATCCAAAGCAGAAAATCATTTTTGCTGGAGCAGCCAGAGGTATTTCTACATCTAGTGAAGAATATAGGTATCATGTAAGGTTTTGTAGAAAAAGCCACAACGTATAGGCCTTTAAAAATATTACTAAATACCTATCTTCATATCAAGGTGACTGAACACCTTTTTAAATCTGGACCTATTTCTTTATCTAAAAATAAATATTGAGTAATATTAAATCTAGCGCCTCCTTATAAAAAAAAAGTGGAATCTCAGTGATACTTCTTGCAAATATTTTAACTATAGATGGGCAAGAAGTACATTTTTTAAAAATTTACTTCTTAATCTTGGCATTAACTTCAATCTCCAGAAGGCATTTTCAGACTTTGCCACATACAATTTTTAATAAAATATCATCACTTTTTCCAGAATGTCTTCTTAGACTGTATGGCCTCATCTAAACTACAGATAAGCATAGCGATAGACTAGTGGCTAGTAGCAAAAGGGTATTCTGTCCATAACAGATACCCTATTTCAATCACAAAAGCATTGACTGCACAGAGCACCATGCCCATACAGCATGGTCTGTGTGGTGTTAACTTATCCTTTCAGGCTTGGCAGAGTTTTCTAGTGCAGATGCACAATGGCTGTGATTTATAGCATCAGTTTTCTCCCATTCTTGATTTTAGTTATGCATCTGAGACAGAGGGGGTATAAGGTTTTCAAAAGCTGTAATCTTCCACTAGATACTGCCACTAAGAGTATGAGAGTACTATGACTACGACAAACCTCCAATACAAGATTTAGTTATGTTTTAGTATTCTTAAATTGCTACTCCTTTTTGACAGTAAAGTTTTAAATCAGTGTGTTTCTTACAGTGATGCACTCTGCTGCAAGCATACAAACTAGAAGCCTCACCGTATCAGGTGCAGTTTCTTTTACCATGTCAAACATCTTCAGCTTACATTTGAAGTAGCTATCTCTGTATCTGTCAAGTCAAAAAAATAAAATAGGTACGTTTTGTTTGTGGGGTTGTTTGTTTTTTTTTTCCCCATGTTGAGCACATGCATCTTCTCTTTTCAGTTTCATTCAAATTGTGCATGTTTTTCACCTCTCAAAAACATTCTAATGGATTTGAATGTCTTTGACCGTCAGAATTAGAAGCACAAAGAAGGAGGATAAGTGCAGATCCCAGTGGTTTTCCCTGATCTTTTAACATGGGTGATGGATGATGTGAAACCCAGAAGGAATTCCCTTAGCCATAATGAAGCAGCAAGGACAGGAGGGACTTCAAAATGTCCGAAAGACCCACTGAAACATCTTTCAGCAGTGCCCCTCAGTAGTCAGACAGGCCTAATATTGCAAGTTATTACGCTGGGTAAAATAATGTACATTCATGTACCAAATTAATACATAAAAACTTTAATCCTACAGTTACATTTTAAAGTAAAAAATCTAACCCTGTTCCTTTGGAGTTAAACTCACTTTTTCAAAGTTCCTCTGGGTCCTATGAGTGAGTGCTTTACTATAATGCAAGCAGAATTTGGTGAGGTTAGGTAAGCATTCTGAGGTCTCCCCCGGGAGGAAAGGGACATTAAGGTTGGTGTTTCTTTATCCTCTTTGCCCAGAGTCATGTGATGTTGATGTAGATGGCATCTTCCTCCTTAGCCTTGCATCTGCTTTGGTTGATTCTTATAGATTTTGTTAACTTGATCTGCTTACATGCTTTTTCTCTTCACTGGTTTCCAATTATTCAGTTTATTTATTCTCTTTGTTATCTCTAAAACCATGTTTTTACCTGAACAACTCCAAGTTGTACCCCTGTAGTAAACTTTGACCGTTGTGATTTGTGTTTCCAGTACAGGACCTTTAGTATCACCATGTATATATACTCTTCCACACAGCATTTTATTCTAGAGTAATTCAATATACACAGAGTAAACACTTGTTATTGTTATAAATTAAAGCTAAACTAAAATAAATTTGGACAACAGTTATCTGATTGCTAGATAAATTGCTATCACAGCTGAACAAGAGAAGCCTAGAAGAGACCCAGGGTCCAGAGATCCTGCACTTCTCAGACCAATAAAAACCTTGTGGTCTTTAAGAAATAATAGCAAAATTATATTTTACTGAGCTATGGTTTGCCTGCTTCAGCTGATTTTGGACCTTGCCATATTCTCTAAAGCCTTTATACCAGACTTTCAGCCTTCCTGTTTATGTTGGGAACCAATCATACTGAGAAATGAAGCAGCTTTAGCAAGAGATCTGGGTGGTACCACATTTTTAGGACACTTATTTATGTAGAAGACCTGGAATCAAAGGTAGGCAAACCACCACCTGTAGTAATTGCATTTGAAAAAAAAATAAAAAATGGGAGAATTCCAGCATAACATCATCACCTTCTATAGCTCAAAGCCATAATCCATACCCACACAGATGAACATGTGTGATTGTGTTGATGTGTCTAGAACTTGTTGATGCAGTCACAAACTTCATGGTTAGAAGCTGTCCTGATGGCAATTAACTGGTAATGAAAAGTGCATGTTATTCTCAGACACGCAGTGGAGTACAGTAACTTTTTTCTTGGATTGGACCATAATTTCTGGGTGGAGTATAAGCATCTCCCCAGCATTTTACAGTCACTTACTTTGTATGTCCCTTTTCAGTAGTGCAGCCCTACAGTTCAAACACCTAAAGATCACCAGATATTTTACATAGAATGTACATACTGCACCTGCGGGCATGAATCCCTGAATGAAGCAAGGCATTGTGAAGCTGAGCCTCAGTTTCCCATGGGAATCTAGCTAGATAGAAAAAGTTTTCTGGAAAAGACACATACAATGTAATAAGGATTAAACAAACCTTATTAGCAAGACAAAGCTAGAAGGTAGAGGTTATTAGACGATCCAATAAAACTCAGAAAAACATACAAACCTTCAGAAACTCTTCTGAAAGTGTAATCTTATAGTATTCTAGAAACCCACAGGAGATCATCTAAGAGCATCCTATCTAAAAAGTGCTATTGTCTGGCTTAGAAATTATCCATATAGAAGTTATCACTCAGATAAAATTTACAGGATTTACTCCAGACTATGACAGCATAAACAATAATTAATAATTCTGGATCTGAAAGAACTCAGTATCACCAGTAATGTTTTAATTTAATTTGATTTAATCACACTTTAAAGAAAATAAATCTATAAGTATTTTGAAAAAAGGGAAATAGTGAACAACAAAGTGTTCTTCAGTTATTAAGCTTCCTTTCCCATACTCTGTCCATGTGAAGTAAGATAATGACTAGTAAAAGTTACCGTCATTAAAATATTGCAGTGCAAATGACAGCGTCGTTAATAGTTTTATTAATTAACCTCTATGTCTCTTTAAGTATAATGGACCCATTAATGCTGAAACTTAATAATAGTTATGAAGGTGTAATCACAAAAATAATTTTCTGTGACAGTTCTATTTGTAAACACAGGAAAGCTGAAGACAAAGTTTCCTTTCCTTGCCATTTCTTGGCCACAGAAGTTGGGTGAGATTAAGTTTTCAATGCCGAGCTGCAGCAAGTTGAACACAACAGTTGTAAACAGAACACCCCCCAGCCCATACCCTATGCCCCAGGGCCAGCGGCGGGTCCGCACTGCCCTTTGTATGCTTGAGTGGAATAATCAAACCCCACAGGTTTAAGAGAATGAAGTTTGCTTCTTTAACATCCAGATCACAGCCAGAAAATAACTGGAGAAGTGTGGAAAAAAGAGGGGAGCATGTTGTGAAGACAAGTGGGAAACCATGCACAAGCATGAAAAGAAAGTAGAGATTAAAGAGTAACAAGAAGTGGGAATTAGAAGAGATAAATGGGAAGTGTAGGAGAGGGGTAACATAATGCTGAGATATTAGACTACATGAGCAGTAAATCCACTGACATTCTGAATTAAGACCAATTCAGTTATTTTATATTTTTTTAAAAATGTCAAGGTGCACCCTAGTTGATAAAGGCAATTTGCAAAAAATAATTAATGACTTCAAGTACTACTGTCTTTATTATGGACATATCTGCTGTGCTTTTTTTTTCACATTTCAGAGAGGAGACTGCTTAGTTCCTTACTTAAGTTTGGGGGTAAGATTTAACCTTGGGGAAAAAAAAAATGTATGCAATGGAAATCCTACCTATGCTAAGGGAGAGCTTTGCCCTACGTTTTTCTTCTGAAAGCTTTCCTTATTTTACCCCTGCTTTTTTCTGTTATATGCATAGAGTTTGAGCATCTATTACACTTGAATTTAGTATTCTACATCCTGACCTTTTAGAAGGGAGACAGCTTCTGAGTCAATGGACTGTGTAATGCCAAAGCTCAGGTGTAGTCGCCATTGCCAATCTTTCCACAGATTTTTAAATCAAGGGCCACAACCTCTTGCTGCACTGTAGTTTCAAACAGGTTTTGTTTCATGAAAAAAACAAGGTATTCATTAATGAATGTGTCAACAGTATTATTGACAGAATACCAAAACAAAACTCTAGGTATGGCTTTTACAAAATTGATTAACTATATAAGACAGCATAAGACAGGCAAATAGATTGTACCATTCTCAGAATAACTCCTTTCTGGTAAATGGAGTAAGACCAAGTTTCCATTTGTCCTACTGGATTAAAAAAGAAAAAAAAAAAAAGTTATGGAAATCAGTCCTTTGCTTCAAAACTAGAGATTTTTTTTATTGTTAGTCTTGCTTAGAATAGGAGACTGAATTGTACAATAAAATCTCTGAGGTTCTGATTTAAGAAGTTTAAGAAGTCTGATATTGGCACTAGATAAAATATACGGAGCTAAATGGACCGTGAATTGTGTTTGCAAAATAATTTTTGTGCTTTAGAATTTAATACTTATTTCTATCCTGTGCAATACATAAACAAATATTTAGTGGCTTAAATATGCTCAGCCACGTGTTCCTTTAAAATGTACTGGCATAAATCTTCTGTATCTTAATTGATATCCAGATGGTGTCATTGTCATTTCAATTTAAGTGGGAGACACCTCACACCAACTGCTTTCAAATTATAAAAATTAGTTTTTAAACTTCTCTCTGAATGCTGCATTAGATCTTGGATATTGCATCAAATTTAGCTGAGACAGGTCAGTAGATCTTGACTTTATTTGTATTCATTGTCTGTGTAGACCTGGAAACAGAAAAAAATCTGTGAGGGAACCTTCAAATTTAAACATAATTTCTTTGCCCGAGCATACTTGTGAGATACTTATTGTGAGACTGAGACTGGTTGAATTATGTTCATCTTGTTGTGGCTCTAGTTCCACTGGAATAATGGCGGAAGAGGAATTTTATAGATGAAAAGAGAGAAGTTAGCATCTGAGCTATGCAAAAATAAAGACATCTCATGTTAAATAAATAAAATATATTTCATGGGGCTGCTGATCACACTGGCCTGATTAAATAAACATGGCACCTCATTCTGCCTTGTGAAATTTTCCTGTTCTTCCTGTGAAAGAGCACTATACCCCTAATGTACTTCTGAGGAATGTAGGGCAGATATCATCAGGAGGGATCAATGAAGGAAAGAATATTCAAATAGTGAAATATCTACCTTGGATTATATCCTAATTGGATATTACATTAGTCTAAATTTATTTCATTCTCATATTACCTTATTTGAGTCATTAGAGACTAATGAAAGCTAATGTCAATTAGTTAAATCCTTGTTATGTTCCATCTAACAGTTGTCTGCAAACTGCACTGTATAAGAAATAGGCACTGATGCATTTCCTAATTAATAAAATAATACTTTGGGAGGACGGAGGGAAGGGAGATGCCTTTTCAGATTTCCTGTAACTTTTCATAATTCAAAAAGCTTGGTTGTTTTCTTATGAATTTGTAATTAAATATCCATTATCTCATGTAAAAATATATTCAGTATAGTGCATTCAACTTACCCTTTTTAAAAAAAACAAGATTTTATTCATAGAGGTAAACAGTGGCAAGGAACTATTGCAAGATATCTTCTTGTGAACTGTCAAAAGAGATACCCTCTATCAATCTCACTTAATACAACCTCCTGCTCTTCCTGAATCTAGACATTCAGGTTCTACACTTGCCTTTTCCAGTCTATTTCTAAGTTTGTCCTTTCTAAGTTTGAACTTGGATGAACTACATTTGACCTGCGTACCTGGATTTCCTGCCTATGAAATCTCATAAGCAATAAAACCTACCTCAAAAGGGGGCCTCTAAAGAGGTGGGAGAGGTGATAAAAAATATAACAATTTAAAAAATAATATTACAAAGAGCATCCACATTCCAAGATGCTCCGACAGGCAGTCAGTATGTGCTGGAAATCCAGTTCCCCTTTTAAGGCAAGTATTTTCCTCAGATGCTTCTGGCTGACCTTCCTGTCCCCTGAAGAGATGTGTGTTGTGGTGAATGCATATTGGGTTTTCCCTCTTTGACAACAAAAGATCAGCTGAAAGTCCAGCCCTTTAGATGATGAGAGCGAAGGATTGCTCACTCTATGTCCTTCTGTCCTTAATGCTGTAAGATAGCTAACTGCAAATAAATGTGCTTAAAGGCTATGCACCTGATTAAGCCATAATTTAAACACCTTTCAAGAATGCAAACGAAGTCTGAGCACAGCTCAAACTCTGAGGACAGCTGCCTGGCATCTGTGGGGCAGCAGAAAGGCAAACCGTAAACAACAAAGGCGTGTAGCAGGGTGCCTGCCTCAGCTACCTGCCGAGAAATCTTTGAAAGCATTATGCGGCTGCTGAAATACTTTTAATGGTGGGTATTTTTAACTTTTGTTGTTGAGAACTCATCTGTCCCACTGAGTTTCATTTCTTTTGTGACATTGAGCCTCTTTAAAACTGTAAATAATGAAAGCACAATTTTCTTTGTGCTCTGAAAGTTCTCTTCACAAAATATTAGAATAGAAGTTCAAGAGTATAAATAAGCTTTTCCATAAAATCTAAGCAGAAATATCTTCCTATTGAATGTTTTGTTTACATTTTTGACAACAGAGAATAAATTTTCAGCACACGGCTTGAGATTTTATAGAAGATTCAACTCTTATTAACTTTAAAGAGTTTTATAACTTGTCATTCATGTACCATATGAAAGCTGACTCTTGGGTGTGACCCCTCAGTATCTACTCTTTCATAACTTTAACAAAGTATCCAGTATCTGTGTCATTATTGGCAATACAATAACATTTATTAAAAAAAATTATCACCAGCATTGAAGAGTATAGGTGTGGATAACATGCTTTGTTGAAAACTGCCAGGACACTGCTAACAAATGTGCAGCGCCACATGGTTATTGGCATTTCCATATGGAAAAGTATTTTTGCTTTGTTATAGAAAAATGAAAAGTAGTCATTGTTTATCATCCCTTATTTAAACCTCTTCTTCTCCTTGTTGTATATAGATTTGGCAATGCCAGCACATGGCAAAGTTACCTGCTAAGAAATAGAGAACATTTAAAATTTGCAGGCAAGAATTTTTTGGTGGGAGCAATGCTCATGGACACAAGAAATGTGGGTTCTGTCCCCTTTTCTCCTGGTGTCCTGCAATGTAATATTGGGAAGGTCACCCTCAACTACATTTGAAAGGGTTTTGGGGGGAACTGTGCACATCAGTATCCTTCCTCCCCATCCTCACTGCTCCACCTTTCCCATGTCCCCTTTTGTAAACTGTGGTACTGCCCTCCCTGTAAAGAATTCCAAGATCAATTAGCAAGAAGCTATGTATAAGATTAACAGTATGATTGCACTGTACAAGAAATGAGCTAAAGCAAAGTAGCATTAGCACAAGAAGGTAGGAGTTTGTGTCCATTCAGTAATACCACTGGCAGTGCTGAGATGCATCATTACATAAAGCAGCAGGCATGCCTACTCCAGGCTTTTTCAATGTCCCCCTTCATGTCTGAATTTATTCATATCAATGGACTTACACTGATATTAAACAGAAATGTATTCAGTGGTGGTGAATCAAGCTTAAGATTTAGAAAATTGTCATTCAGTCATTCAGTTACTGTACAGGGTATATGCTTTCAGTTCTGACACTGGGGCTGATTCTGCTTCCACCGAAAGCGAGGACAAAATTCAGTGTTTCTGAATTGAACTTCATGCTTTGCTAAAATATCCTGGGTGTCACAGGAGGGACTGGGAGGTATCTGGAAGACAAATAAGCTGTATCATTTCCATATTTTGCATCTAATTGCATACTGGGAAATGGTTTTATATACATAAAATTATTTCCAAAATTGCTCCATGCTACTTTAAGGGATTTACAAAATCCAGATAGAAAAATGCTTCCAAAAAGAAGTAAGGAAGAAACTTCTCATCCTTATAGATTCAAGACCTAGAAAGGAGTTTTGGCACCAGAAAATAATATAGAAAATTCAATTTTAGTTATTTGCATCTGCTGTTTAAAAGAAATGCAATACTGCCAAACAAACAGAGCTCAGCAGGATAGTTGAACGATCAAGGAAACTGCAAGAAGCTGAGCCTGCTTAAATTATGCCATGTTTTGTACAATCTCACTAGTTCGCACACACAGACTATAGGTCCATTTCAGGAGCCTTTGCAAGTGATAAGGATTAATATTCCTAGGAATGGTGGAATGTTTGTTTAATTAGGTTTGAAAGACTTGATCATATAATAGATGATGCATCATGGTAGACTAAACTAAATGTTGGGGACTCTGATTTAATGTCTATGTATATGTACAAAGAGGGCACCACAATAATTGGAGATTGTCCTTTTTTCATCTCTTCCCCCACCTGGATGTCTATAAATTACAAGGTTATCACTGCAATAATCTCAGTATCAAATATCTTAGAAAAGACTCGACATTTTCACTTCTATAGATTTTAAATATGAGTCAAGGCAAGCAAATTACAGCATTAAAGGATGATTGAAAACTCAAGATGCCATAGTGCAATATCAGATATTACACTGAATCAGCCTGCCTTTTACTCCATTGTTAAAAAAAGAAAAAGAAAGAAAGAAAAAAACCCCACAGGTTAAAATGGCTTGTAAATCATTAACTCTTTATGAAGGAGTGCTGTCCAGTCAGAACTGTGACAAGAAAACTTCTAAACCATGCTGCTTTTAGATGTCATAGTACAGAATAGCTGCTAAAGATTATTTTTCAAGGCAAAAAATTATAGAGAAACCAAAACACGTTGTTTTAGTGCAATAGCAGGCCCAGATCTGCAGGGCACAGGTCATTTCCTTCCTCAGCTTCTGACGACTTTCATATGATGTGGAATATAACAGGACTGAAAGGTAGTTAACAATAAATGGCTTGAGACTGGACTTTTGTGACTAACTCCAAGATTTTTCCTGTGAATGTGCAAATGTCTGGGCCTCCATATATCCCACCCAGCAGAAGCACTAGACTTAGACTGTAATTGCCTCCAGCCTTATTTAGGCAGTAGAGAGTTAAGCACTACTGGAAATTAGGTCAGAGTTGCAGTGGCCTGAATTGTCCCTGGCAGTGTCCTTTTTCTTTCCATGGCTCCCACAGGGGACCTAGGGCTTCTGCGCTCTCACGCTCAGTGCTCAAAGTCAGAAAGGATAACTGTAAATTATTTGTCTTGAAGTGGACTGACTGTTCACCAAGTGTAGAGAGGGGAGCTCAGTTTGCAAAGACCTAGGAGGGAGAAAAAGCCCTTTCACTGTTAGTTATTGTCGATTATGTAAAAAAGCCGCCTCTTCTTCTCAGAGCCTCATAGGTTAGAGCATGAAACAATCTTATGCTTCATGTAACAACTTCCTTTCCCACCTCTAGGCAAAGTTAACATTGATTATGTATTTTCTAGAAGTACTTCTTTAGAGGTTGACAGATGTTATGCTGCTGATAACCATGACAGGCCTACATCACTCCAAGGTGCTGTTGGTGATGGCAGTTCCTCTGGGTATGTCACAAGGGGCACCTTGTGAGGTGACAACCAGCCACCTAAGGGAATCTTATCCCTTCATCACCGTAGGGTTCTGCTTGAATTTATACAGGAGCCATTCAGTGTGTTATTCACATTAATGCACATCCCAAGTGCCTCTGTTCTGCTCACGGGTATAAGGAACTCCCACAGCTAATTAGCAATTTACAGTCATATGTGCATCTATTTTCAGAAGAGAGTGAGAGGGAAAAAATATGTCTACACCTGAAGTTCTATCACTGATGACAATACTTTATTTGATTTTGTGGCCATTAAATTAAAATCAAAGTTTCATCAGTCCTGGTGACTGAAGTTTCCTTCGAGGGGTGATAAAGCAGAGAGAATACTACTACAGCCTTTCTCCAATACAGAAAAATTGTTTTTACACATGTAGACACCACACACTTGCTTAAGCACTATGTGTTGTGGAGGGACTGATTTTCGAGTTTGTCCTCCTGCTTAGTTCAGAGTCTTTTGCTGAGACAATCAGCAGTGGAATTGTTACCAATTTACTATGTGTGGGTGGTGATAATGGATATGATCCCCCTTACATTATAATCACAGGCTTATACGATATGCTCCTCAGACACACGACATGAATGGAGAAAATGAAGAAAATATCTTCAGCTATCAACAAATTTAAGCCAACAGATCCCCTGATTTTTTTTATTTTTTTTTTTGTCATAGTTTCCTATAGTCTTGCCTAGTTACAAAATAAACAACTTTTATCAGTTGTTTGGAAAGTCCGATGAGTAGGTCTCACCTTTACTTACACTTACCCCATTCCAGGAACTTCAAAAGTGTTATCCCTGATTACACTAAATGCATGTGAAACCATGATCATAGAGTTCAATTCTGAATTTCAATTCTTACATTTCTGTCAGAAATCCGCTTTTCCTTCTTAATCCTATTATGTTGTATTACCTTTTGCTCCTACTCCATTGCAACTCTTAGCAAGCCCCTTGGCTGCTTGTATATGGTTTCTATCTTTACCAGCCTTGCTATATTCAAAATATGCTTTTGACTTTGAGGCCTATTGGCTTTTGAGTTTAAGATGCAGAAAGATAAAGAATTACAGTTGTGGTCAGAAAATTATTCCTGTTCTCTCATTTTTTTATGCTTGTCTGTACCTTCAACAGAGGTAATAAAAGCAAAAATAGCATATAGTTTGAGTGGGAGAACACCAGGTAGATCTCAGGATTTCCAGACAGAGTAACAGAGTTACAGAGTTTTCTGTGATAAAGTCCATCCTGTAGTAACAATTCTTGCTTTTTTAATCCAAAATTAGACTAATGCATTAGCCACACCATCTAATTTTAAATATCTAAATTTCAGGTGTCTAAATTTTGTGACCCAGTTGGGAAGGTAATATTGCTGTACTTCCTGTATAATCAGTGACTGATGAGAAGGACAAGTGGTTTAAAAAAATTAAATATATTCCAACTGAAACAAATTAGAAGAGGCAGAACTCATCCAGAGAATCTGGATTTGTGCCTCTGCACCAAATTCAATAAGTTAAGCCGCCCCCCCACTATCCCCCTGCCCCCCCCCCCCCAAAAAAAATAGAAGTCTTACTAAGCAGTAGATGTTTGTTTACTTGGATATTTCAGCATTTATTTCCTATGCTTCCTCAGGATAAAAAAACCAAGCTATAAATACATTTATAGAATCATTGAAGAAGTAATGGCTAGAACAAAAAAAAAAAACAGGAAAAAATAATTCTGTAGTGATGCAAGTTTTGTACCTTTTTGTTTCTTTTTTTGTAATAATAAAACAAACTTCGTAACCTGAACTATTTCATTTTGTGTCAATGGTAATTTTGGTGTCTGGCTAACTGCTACATGATGGCCTCTGCAGTTCTTTGTTTTTCATGTCCCACTTTCTCCTGCATAGGCAAGGTAGATGTGTCTCTGGCTGGCTCTAATGCAATCTCCCACAATGCATTATGGTCTTTCTTGTTACCGCCACTATACAGTCCATATTTTGCATTGTATTCTCCATATCCATTGTAGCATTTTAGGCACAGGCTTGAAACTCTGGAGCTTCCTTGGAATTAATGTGAGGGTATATTTTGGCATCATTAGCACAAGACCATTCTGCATTCTCCATATCTTTACTTATGTAAAATAAAGTGCATTTCATGTGGCTAAAGAATTTCTTTACAGAATTCTTTCATAAAATAGAACTAATGTAAGTATATAAAGGATCAGAGAAGAAAAGGTAAGTATGGAAAATAAAATCTTCAGGGCTTTTGATGTTCATTCAGAACAATAGCAGTTTTCTGGACTGTACTTTCTTATCAGCTATTGCCTTTTATACCAAAGAACTGGGGTGATACATACTTTAAGAAAACATATACTGAACACATGTAACCATGCCACTGAGGTCAGTTCCTTCCATTCCCTGCAATATAGCAGAATAAATGTTACCCAGGTTTGGGCATGACAATTAAAAGCTTATTCTTATGTCCTGAGGAAAAGAATCTCAATCTCTAAAAATTTTTGATCTGTTGGATTTCTAGTGGGACAGAGTTAAATTTAATATTTTCAGATTAAATATTTTTTAAAAGATTGGTCTTTTCCCAGTAATGTTAATTGTAAAATTTCTACCAATTCAGTAGAAGCAGAGATAAACCAATGCTGAACATATTTAATCTGAGGTTTCTACAAGCTAAATTCTTGAAAAGAGCTGAGTTGGCAGAAGAAAAAATTAGTAATTTTGTGAAAATTTCAGCTTGAAATAAAACTTTTAATTCAGTTTCAAGCCACTTCTATGTTCTTTAAAAGAGCAAGCTTACTTTTTATTTTAACACAAAATATTTAATTTAAAAGTTTAAGCAAGACTGTGGAAGCTTTTAAGGACTTTTATTGAAAATAAACAACTTGGTGAATCAGGTACAAGTTGTTTTAGTGAGGCTGAGTCTCAGCTGCTTTAAAAAAAGAAGTTTGAAGAAAGTGTTAAGTTGTCAGATCTAAAATATAAGACATTTCCAGAACAAGATTATAAATCTGAGGTCTTTGGCCTATCATATAATTATTTTAGAAGACAAACCAATAAACTAGTAGAACTCCAGACTCATTCTCTTATGAAAAGCAGATATATACTTTGTTCAAAAATAGATGTACTTCCTCTAGCAAAAAAAGGATGCTTTTTCATCAATTTTATATGTTTTACAAGTTTTATTACCAGAAGCTACCCTTACTCTATAGATAAAAATATGAAAGAAGCATCTTGCATAGTCTCTGAACTCAATGATCCATTAAATAATTGCTTTTAATCTCTTGACTGAGAGAGAGAATATAAGCTTTGACAATGTGCTTCAGTCTCAGATCCAGCATGTTGCTGACCTGCTTCAGAAGCACAGGGCTTGTCACCCAGCAAGCTGGCTATCCCACAGTGTCAGCTGCTCTCCAGCTCCCCGTGGCTACTTGCTAGGAAGAGAGGAGCAGCTCTGCACCCACCCGTCAGCCCAACAAGCAGTTTGCATGGAAATGCAAAGGAAGCCGGAGCACCTCTTCATCCCTGAACGTGACTACCATAACCAGACTGCAGTCTGATGCAGTGAGAACACAGGTAAAAGGTGGGGAGTTTTCCATTTCTCTGTGATAATTTCTGTTTTATTTTGATGAGATTCAGAATACATGTGAGTAACAGAAAAATGTTTGCTTCTCATCCAAAAGCTGTGTTTCGGAGGAGTGGTTCTCAATGGGAAAAAGTCCAGTCTTTGTTTGTGTGGCAGCTTGACAGGAAGCATTCGCAGACTAGCTTTGCAAATCCTGCTAAAAGCCACTTGGTAGAATATTAATCTGTTTCAAAATGTGAAATGTTATACCAAATTACCCAGAAAATTATTCTAGTTCAAATGTCATTTCTGTAAAAACCCTGTCCTTCCAGCTAAACACAAGCTTAAGTTTCATGGAACTTAAGCAGCTCCTTACTGGTAGGAACATCATTGGCCATGTTGCTGAGAAACTGTTTAATTTTAAACATGCAGTTTTATGCTTTGGGTATCAGGCATGAAGTTTACTCATGCCTCCTTCTTCCCCCACTTAGCCCTGTTCAGAGCAGGAGATTAGCTGCCAGACTGACCAGGAAGACTTTCACTCAGTATCATCCTGTCTATTTTGCAGGACTCCCCTGCAACTCCCCACCATCTCACACTGCACAGTGGAAGGGAGTGGAGTATAAATGCTGCCAAAAGGAAAAAAAAAAAAGCGGAAGAACCAGCTTGGGATCTTCCCAGCACTGCCAATACATTGCAGCTACACGTTTTTGTTCGCTTTCTGACAGAAGTGCTGGTGGTTCCTCTGAAAACGTTGTCTGGGACTTGGGCACTTGAGTGAGAGGGAGGTTGCAAGGGCAAGATGAGTCAGCCCTGCAAGCCAGCCGCAGATGTTTTACTTCGGTGCGTAGTACCTTCTCGGCACTCAGTGCCTGTCTTACAAGACAGAACACTTATATGGGAGAGAAAAAATCCTGTGAAACTCTTCTCCAGATCAAAGTCATAAGCTTCTGAAAATCATGCTTGGGTATTTGTTAGGAGAAAAAAAGAGGAGAGGGATGAAGGGAATGGCAATGTAGAGGCAAAGTCAGTCTGAGAAGGTGTGATCTGGGGATACACAGGGGCAGAAGAAGAACATGACAGGACTTCAGCTGTGAAGGAAAAGGAGAAGAAATCAAAAAGCAGTTGTGGAGTATAATAGTATAATACTACAGCATTTTCCTTTTCTGAACATTAGAGCAAATGCTTGGATCTGTTTTCCTCTACTGTCACAAACCACTGTGAAATGCATTAGCAAGCTATAATTTGCACGGTGTATAGCAAAGTATAGGAATCATGTATGCCTACACATACAAACAAGTGCCGTCAGCTGTATATTGTCAGTGCTTTTATGTGAAGCCAAGGTTTAATGCAGAGGCTGTAAAGTCACAAGATATATTACTTATAGGATAAGACCGTATTTAGGGTGACTTGGCATCTAGGCTGGGTCAGGCTGATGTACAGAAGCTGGGAGCACAACTGTCTGTCTTATTTATTCAGGTACTGCGTTGGTGTGAGTGAGAGTTGAGGGACCACACAGAGGTCTAACAGAGTGCTGCATTACCTCTCCCTCCACTGTCTCTTCCATAGGGAGGCATAGCCAAGGGATGACTTGCAAGTACTTTAGCTCAAGTGGTAGATTCCTGTGCATTTCACTTGGAAAATAAAAAGGGTCACAGGAAATGTCTTTTTGCTTTGGAAGAAAAATAATATCTATCAGGGAGTTTAATAAGAAAATAGACGTTTTTTGCGCAGAGAAAATATAGAAGAAATAAGTTTTCCAACTTGTTCCAGGATAAATCTTGTTGTTAATCAATATGGGAGACAATATGCGTCCACATACTGGAATTTTTAGTTATTATTTTGCTCATTTAAAAAAAAAAAAAGAAAAACCCTAGGCAATTGTACTAAACTAGCAGTACTGCTTTGCTAAATGAAAGGTAAGATTGCAAAGCCAGCTGCTCAGAGTAACGAAAAGCTGTAATGAAGATTACCAGTGCTTCCTTTGTACATCTGCATTGGAATTAATTACATAATCATACAGCATTTTTTCACAAAACTCCTGCCTGATTCAGTGCACAGCATAAATGGAGCTCACTGAATGGGTAACTTCAATATTTCAAATATGGGGAGCTTTCAATATTCAAGTGATTGATTCCAAATACTTAAAAATTGGTTTGGTTTGCATACAAATTGATCCTGAATTAGGCAATGGTCATGTCCATGATGAAAACACTTCAGTTAAATGACACATAGAGAAAGCTCTAATTGATACTTTATGGTTTCTCAGCAGATGTCTGCATTCAAATGGAATTACTGTAAAAGAATTTGCTAGAAAGATGTAGGAACTGTATCTGAATAAATCATTTGCATTTGCTAAAAAGAAGTTATATGCAGTAGGAGGTGCTGGTTATATCAGCAAGCCATAAACATGCCTTTAGTCTTGTCTCTCTTTTTCATATTGTGCATTAATATGAATCCAGAGTGGGACTGATTCCCTGTACATTATGCCAGCTTCATGCTGATGCAACTCTCTTAATTTCAATCTTTTATCACCTAACTGCCTATTATAGTGGTAAACCCCAGTCTGTACGCATATATACTGTATTTAATGCCCTAGAATTTCTTTTTATAGAAAGAATAAAACCATATGATTATTTCGTAGGGTTAAGAATTTGACTTCTAAGTTAAAAGTTGGGCATAGCTGAAACAAACAAACAGTTTTGTATTGCCCTGGGGGAAAAAAAAAAGAGAATAAAAAAAAGAAAAGAGGGGGAAAGCAACAGAAGAGTAAAATTGCACATGTGGGTTCTAATAAGATTGCGAGTTCCAGTTCATTTTCCCCCCCTTCCAGTCTCAATATAAGTGAATATGCATTTACCGTATGTCCTTGCAATGCATTCTGCCTTTGTAACCCTATTCTCTCCCTCTGCTAAAACCCTCATGAGGCTATGAAGAACATTATGCAGAAAAATAAATGCAGATTGGATATCAGTATGTGAAATAAAATGCTGCCAGTGCTTTTTATTCTTTCTGC
The DNA here is from genome assembly GCA_017310255.1 of Butorides virescens. NCBI lineage: Eukaryota > Metazoa > Chordata > Aves > Pelecaniformes > Ardeidae > Butorides > Butorides virescens. Next base: position 60,308 of record JADKXX010003666.1, read on the forward strand.
AATTTGATCCAAATGCTGTGACTAGGTTACTGTGGTTAAGATTAATGGGTAAATTATTTTCCCACAAGAAACCACCGCTTTTCTCCACTTAATTACCAGATGTTAAAAAAAAAGAACAAGTAGTTATTCTTCTGTGTACTCATCTGTGCCCTTTACCTAATTACAGGCAAATTCAAAGTGATTTCACATAGCTTTTGCTGTGATGTTGCAGGATCCTTAAGGTTAACAACAATCTGTATCTATAACATAGTCTGGCATGATGTCATACACTGATAGTCATTATGTTAGCTATGTGTGCCCCTTCAAACAGGTAATTTGTCAAACAGGTAGAATCTGTAGTGTTTTACAGAGTCTCTTACTCCCTACTACTCTTACATGCATGGCTGGGAGCGGAAGAGAGAGCCAAAGCCCCAGACGATGTAATAGAGTGTAAAACTCAGCCCCCCTTCATGCTATGAAGGCAAGTCCATAATTTTTAAGGATTTGTGAAGGTAAATATCCTACAAGGAAGAATTGGAAAGGTTCAAATGCATACATTGGGGAACATCAAAACTTCTAAACTGTACTGGAAAAAGGGGAATCCTTTATGACATTTCTGCACTGCTAGAGCAGCAAAAACGAGTCATGACCGGCTTAAGTGTCCTGTTCACTTTGTGGAGATATAAAGGATTCACAAAGCTGAAGGCAGGGGAGAGTTAAACAATTGACATTTTAAAGGGAGGTTAGTTTCACCCATTGAGATATGGAAAGGGAAGCGTCAAGACACTCAACTGATTAATTTCTTAGGGTTTTGAGTAAACTTTCACTTTCAGTTTCAGGCTGTTACCTATCCTACAGTCTTTACTATTTGAGCAATGTATTTGAAGCTAGTATTTTGTGTTTGATGATTGGTTTCCAACTCTGGACTAGCAGAGAGGGTATCAGTAGGTTAAAGTCTTTGAATTGAATTAGTGAGCCAAGTACTCCTACTAATGTGTGGTAGAACACACCGCTAAATTTTTATTCATACTTTCTGTTGTGAATCCAAGCCCAAAATCACAATTTCATAAAGGACTGTGAATAACTAGAGCTGCAATTCCTGCATAAACTACTGTTGTCAGGTTTAGCAGACAGAAAAGGACTATGGTAGCCACTCTGTGTTAAGTCACTACAGTCTTCATTTCAATCTGTATTTATGAAAATATCACTAAAACTGTTAAAATCCATGCAGGTATCAGTAATTTTAATTTTTATTTTACTTTATTATTTAGTATTATGATTGAAAATATTTTGTTGAAGTTAATACTATAAGTATGCTATTGCAGTTGTACCACTATTGTGATTAGCGTTACATATGGTGGTAGGTCCTCATGTTTCATAGTTTTCTCCAGCAGCCTTCCTACAGTTATTCATAACTGTGTCAGCATATTAAAATCTTATGATTTAGGGTTATTTATTTGTAATGATCATCTATGCTTATGTTTACAGTACCAAGTCATGTTACCTACTAGGATCAGATAACAGTTGGTGCTGAGAACACAACATCCATACCATGTGTGCTTTGGCACTTAGCTTTGGACTAGCTCTAGCCTGATTCCATGGAGAGGAGGGCTAGCAGAAGTGAGCATGCTCCAGGGGCACACCTTCAGGTACAATTTCATCCAAAATTAATCCTGTTGCATGCTCCAATGTCTTTCCATGATATGAACCAAAGTGGAATAAGTTGGGATGATCAAGGGAAAACTTTAAACACAGTCCATTTTAAAACAGCAAGTGAAGTCAATAAAAATTGTCACTGTCACTACTTTACAAAGTTATATGAAAATGTAAAAGACAGTACGATTTCCATGAAAAGAGCAGAAATCGGCCAACAGTAAGTCTTTCAAAAAAGACATTGATCAAAAAATTAAAAGGTTCTTTCTGTCAATCTTTTTATTTTTGCATGTTTTTGAAAAAAATGGGAAAAAGTTTATTCTTGGGGATTTCCTAATTTCCCTGTTATAAAAAAAACCAACAACAATAAACAAAAATCGATAGCTTGTCAATTTGAAAATCAACAAATTTTGAATGATTCATTGATAAGTAGCACAATATTTTTTTTTTTTAAACCCAACTTTTAATTTATTTTTCATTCTTTTTAAAATAAATGCACATATAAAGATTCACAAGTATTGTCCATAACTCCCTTAAGGAGTGTCCTGTAACTTCATGCAAGACTAGAGTTTGTGGTTCAAATTGCTGTAAATTCAGTCTGGAAATGTATGTACTGGAATTGGGGCCTCCCCCATCCGTTATAAATTCACAAACTAGTGAAAAGGATTAATTTCCTCTTGACTTATGAATTACATGTGAATTTCCCTGACAGTTTTCCCAGTAAATGAAGTGTTCCCGATACTTAAAAATTTCAGTATAGTTTCTTCTTTTTCAATAATCAGCTGGTACTATCTGTTAAATTTGATCCAAATCTCCCAACCAGTTTACCTGATGTAAAGTGGCTTTTTTGCAAAGAAACCATTCAAGAATCTGTTCACAGTCATGTCAAATAAGTTTTTCCCTTTGCTTCTTCAACTGTTATTTATTGAATTATTGTCATTTGTATTCCATTAGGATATATTGTCTTCCACTGAGACAGGGCCCTTTCATAGCAGGCACACAGAGTGAGAGACTGTCCCTGGTCTGTGTGGTTTATTAATTGGTCAGATGAATGATGGGAGGTGGGAACTTGCCTAAGGTGACAATGGAGGTCATTCATGGGGACAGCACTGGAAACCTTTACTCATTACACTGAACTCCAGTGTCATGCTGATGGGCCTCCTAAGTGCTTAAAATGCACAGTTCTTTGAGCAGGGGAAACACAAATTAAACACATTATTTGAACGCATCTTCCCTTGCCAGTCTTTCTCAGTTGCTGGTTTGTTTTTTTTTTTTCTTTTTAATCTGAAAAAATATCCTTTAAGACTTACATAGTAGACATTTCTTTCTGTTCCTTCAAGTAATTCCTTTATGTTTGTCTTGTTCTGGTAAAACATATGGAAATAAAAAGCTAGATCGTTCTTCCAGCCTGTTATATACATGCACTTGGAAATGGCAGATAAAGTCAAAGGGTTAAGAAACAATTCCAGCATCTTCTTAACAGGACTAGAACTGCTGGTAGGCAATAAGGCTCTATTATTTGTATTTAATGAGAATTAACCCATTCTTTTTTTGTAGTGCATCACTATTACAGAGACCTCCTAAGCTTTGTTGTGCCTCCTCCTCTAATGTTTAATGAGTTGTTCTCTTCTTCTTTCACAATTTTTTTCTTCACTCTGAAGAAATACTGTAATCATTACTGACTCTGTAAACTGACATGCCTGTCAGCAAACGTGTTCTTGATATCTCACATACACGCTTACTGAAGCTTTAAATGCTGACTTCATCTAACTGCCTTTCTCAGACTAGGCATAAAAATATAGACACATTTCCCCTCTAGCTTAATTATTATTTTGTAAAAATCATCAAATATGCTTTTTCCTGCCAGTCTATATGGCTACAGTGGAATGAGATTAAAAAAATTAAGACTTTCTATTCATACTGTTCCTTGTGAAAAAGAAACCTTTCACTGACTGTATTCTGTGGCAAAATGGATTATCATAAAACATGGCATCATGCTTTGCTGGGAAAATGTGTCATCTGTTTTGCTTTAACCTCATTGTGGAGCAATTGTCACATGTGTCTTCCATATGAGATTTTTCCTTATCCCATTTGACTGACTAAGATTAAATGTCAATGCAAGGGCATCTAAATAAAGCAGAACAGATATTTCTGTAGGTATTCCTATTGCTGTCAGTGGAGTTTAACATCAGATCAATACAGAGAGGAAAGTGATATGCATATTGCTTTCCAGGGACTGTAAGATGGCTTTAAAGCAAAGCCACATATGCTAAACTCCTAAATATCTTGCTTGCTGGGTAGGTGCTGATCCCTGTGAACTTATCCTAAAATAGTAAAAAGAAGAAGAAAATAGATCAATCTAGGAATCCTAGGGCAACATTCTCAATACTGTGAAGAATCCTGTCCTTCATCTAGCAAAGTATACTTCTGCTTAATATAGCAGGTTCCCTACAGTAGGGGTTATAATCTGCTGCCCTTTGTCTTAGGAGAGCAAGGACAGCAGAAATATATGATAGAATTACAAATGATAAAATTAATAAACCCACATTTTTTTATTTTGTAAGATGGACTTGAACTGAAAATTTCCAGAACTACAAAGAAAGTAAAAGGAAAATGCTTTACTCTTGACCAAAGCAATAGTTATGCCCTGAGATTTATCATATTTCTATTTACCTTCTATTCACCATGCACATTTGGATTCTTGTAAAACACTACATTGTATAAACACATTGCTGTCAGGTTATTGAAATTAAGTTGTCTGGTTTGCAGAAAAATGATTTCTTAGTTTACAGGTCACCTCGTTCTGTCTGTCTAAATGAGACAGAGATCCAGATATACAGTCTAACACAGAGAGTGACATTTACCCTATAGCTAAACTTGTTAAATGAGTTCATAAAAGCATGAATGATGTCGTTTGTGGGAAGCAGAATGTGCTTCCATCTTCTGCTGTCTTGTCATTCCTGAATTCTGGATTTCCTGTTTAGTTATGGGGGTCAGTCTGTAGATTTCAAACTAAAAGGTGAATACTATCTGATGCGTGGATGCATAAAGTCTGCTGCTTTGCTTTGCTTTTCCTTTCCTTTTTCTTTTTTTTTTTTCTTGACAGTTATAAACTGAAGTAATTATAGTTCACTATTCAGACATAAAACATGGTTTCATTTCAAGTCTTAAATAGTATTTGGACTGCAAGATTCCCTTATGTGTAGGCACTGAGTGACTCATTCAAAACTGAATAGATTTTAAAATAAAACTAGAAATTCATTTTGTGAGAGTGTCTTAATAGCAAATCAGTCCGAAAAATAATTTGTGCCATAGAAAGGATTCTACCCATCCAAAAAATGAATTAATTTCCTTAGTGCTTTCAAATGTCAGTAAAGGTTGGATTTAGTTTAAAAAGTTGTTAAATGAATCAGAGATTTTTTTCAAAATCCCATTTTTTTTTTTTTATTTCTACACAGATTTTCCCAAAGAATTCACTATAATTTTGAAATAATTGTCGTGATTTATGGGCACGGTGGTTTTGTTTGATTTCCACTTCCTCTGCCATGGGGCCCCAGCCCTCATGCCATCAGAACTGGTGGCCAGGTGAACTATTTAGCTCTAAAGTCACTTATGACGACAGAGGGTGACTAATCAGCAGAAATGGATTATCTCCCTAGCAACAGCAGTTCAACTTTCATGGAAATATCCAGGGAGCTAGTGATAGAGAAACAGGCAAAATGGAATTATCTCTGAATTAATAGCATTTGAGCAGGTAGCAGTGGAGAACAGAATGATTCCAGCATACTCAGGCAGGAAGCCCAGAGCATAGGAAACATGCAGCTCTTCTCAGAAACTCAGACATGGAGGTTTTTCTCTTCTGCCTCTCCGGAGAGCATCCTACAGAGCACCAGGTTACACCCAGCCCTTTGCTCCTCATTCAAAACACTCAAAATCTTATGTTCAGATGCCTAACTGATGAACTAAGGCACTAAAATAGTTAACCAGGATATTCAACCACAGTGACAAATTTCTTTCCCCTAAAAGAAAGAAACTTTCTACATGGGGATTTTTTCTTTATGGGGGACTGAGAAGGCCACCTGCAAGAAATAAGGACTTTTGCAGCTTATCTTCTGCTTTAAATGGAAGGCACGTTTCCTTAATTTTGTCTTCTCTGATATCATACATGTGGGTGGATGTGGGTGTGTGTACACATCAAGTTCAAAGAAAAAAACAGCACTCTTTATACACTGGATAGAAGTAAAGAAAAAGTTCATCATGTCTCTTCATACGGTACTGGGAAGCGTTCAGGTACTACATTGAAAAGCGTGGCAAAAGAACCAGAATAGGACATAAAGGGTTCTCAGACAACTTTACCACCTAACCAGTTTGCTTGCTCTGAATGACCCTAAAATACAGTGTGCTCTGAAGCATGTGGGAAAAGAACAGCGGATTGTATTGGCACTTAGGTGGGAGAAGGCTGCGTCATGCAAAGCATTACACAGCCTGCGTTTCCTTTCCTTTTATAGAGCAAGAACAAAGAACAATGGCTCTGGCTCCTACGTCTTAATAGACAGCAGCTCGTGGGCTTCCTGCCAAAGGGTTAAGTGCTGTTGTTTGGCCTTCAGTTTCAAAGACAGAAATGGCCATCTTTCAATAGTAAATTTTTCTACGCTAAAGAAAGAGCAGTCAGCTGAAGGGAGAAAAGCAACGGTGAATAAAACAGGGAAATAACAGCTGCGATATAATCTTCCTCTTAGCTGAGCATTTAGTTTGAGGTGGGTTTTCTTTTTTTTTTTTTCAGTTTTAATTCTGAGAGGGATTTCTATGGAAGATTGTTTTCAAAAGAAGGTATTATTCCACTACCATACACATTTAGATGTATTTGCCACTGAGCTTTTGAAGGATTCTAGCAGCATATTATGAAAAAAAAATGTTGGCAATTGTTCATGGAAAATATCTGACAGTAAGGTCAAGTGAGCCACGAAGGAGGTGACATTCGTCGATTAAGCTCTTGCTACAGCATGAAGCAAGTTGACCAAGAAAAGCATACTGCATTTAAGGATTTAGTCATATTTTCTATGGCAATAGTGTACTTTTATGTGTGCTAAAGAATGGAAATGAATTTTAATGCTTATCAGGCACTTAGGCTATCTTATATGAAACCAGATTTGGCAACTCCTCCTGCAGCTGTTGCAAACAAGTCCAGCCAATCATCAGTACTTGTGTGCCTCATTCATCCCTCTGTAAGAGAAATAGAGAAGCAATAGACTCAGAACATATGGAGATTCAGTTTTAACAAAGTGGATGATTTTCTTTGCAGAGCCAAGTCTTTTAGTTTGTTGTTGTTGGGTTTTTATAATAATTTCACCAGCAGAATTGGATTGAGATTGCTGCCTTCACAACTACAGAAAGCAAAACAAAACTGTTTTCCAAGCTTCTAGCAACCTCTGAGCTTCACCAATGTCTTCTAATGGAGAGAAAGTACGTGCACAACCCTTCTGGAGTTCTGCAACCAAAGCTATCATAACCACACCTGTATTTTTTTGTCCCATGCCATCTGGTGACTTATTGTTAACTTGAAGTACCACATCAGGTAACAGCAGTATTATCTGGTATATAACTACTTTCCACCAGTGTGCCAGCACTTGATGGGGTACTCCAAAATACTGTAATAATAGCTAACAATATTTGTAATAGTTAAAGTAATGATGATAAGTGGATTCTTTAGCAACCTTTTCTAAATGGTATTCAATTTACCATACATTTGGTAAAATCCAGCATTTTGGGTATGCTTCTTGAATGTCTTCATTGAAGTGTTAGCTGCATCTATATGAAGCATGTACAGGAAACTTCCATTCTGATAGGCAACTTTTGACATGTCCTTTAGTTGCCACTGCTGACAATACAGGTACCGGGTGATGTTAATTTTGTGTACTCATTGACCCTTACCACTCAGGAGAAGCGCCAAATGCCTATGTCAAAGTCTATAATCTGATTCAGCTAGTAGCAATTAACTCATCATCTGCATGATAGGCCTGCCTAGTCATCTGCACAGTACTTTCAAGTGTATGGTCTCCTGGTAATTCCTCTTTGTAGTTATTCAGGTAGATGCATTCAGGTGCTTAAATATTTCCTAAGTTAATTTATAATCTATTGCCAAAACACATTTAGTGTAAACTGAAATCTGAAAAAAATTCTTTAAAACTATCAGAAAGTCAGCGTGGTCTATTGTCATTTTTGGCACTTTGATTATCTTGCCAAAAATCTGTCATTTGTTGGTGTTGCTTTGGGGAAAAGGAGGAAGCTCTTTGGTTTGGTTTGGTTTGGTTTGGTTTTCTGGGAAACTGGTCCAAAGATACATACACATGTTTATAAGGTCCTGTGTTTTTGATTGGACAAATCTAGGTAATGATACATCCTAAAAGTGTTGCAAAACATTGAAGTTTCTTTTCCTCATGGAATACACTGTCGAGGCTTGAACAGCCAGATGTCCTTTATGTATTCTGCTCCCTTGGTAGAAACCTTGGTCAAGCTTTCAAATAAGATGGAATAGGATATGTTGCAACTTATTTGCAGTAAGTTTGTAGTAGCTTTTAGTTCCTTTTCCCTTTTAGTCATACAGTTTCTATTCTCTATCATAGCTGCAAGCATCACAGTTCATGCATTTCACCAATAAAGGATTTTAAATTTCATGTAACAATGACATAAATGCCTTCTCATCCCTTTTTGAGGATGTGAAGATGACTTATAGGGGATGGGGAGGGATTTTTTTAGTAAGGGAACATCATTTATGACTACATGGGAGCACCAATGCTGCACCAGGCACCACTGGTCACTTGATTTTGGAGTGAAGATGATGACTTACAGAATATAGATAGCCATGAGCTTAAAGTAAATTCTTCCAGCCTCAGTGGTTTCATATTTCTGAGTTTTGTTGGTTTTTTTGCTATTTTGCTATTTTTCTAATTTATCATTTTTTATCATTGAAAGACTGCATGCAGCAGTGATACGTTAAAGCTTCCCCTTTATTTTAGATCACTAAATAAACCATACAGGTAAGGAAATCTAAGCATTTTGAAGTACATGGGTTATTTGCTATGGTACACAAAGAAAAACATGAAGGAATACTGAGGTGCGGAAGAAAAACTGTAAAACAAAGACATAGTGCACAAGCAATAAAACATAACTAAATTTTGCTTTTTTTTTTTCATCTGAGTCCTTTCTTGTTGTCCTAGTGGTATTTGCTTGACCTAGACAAAAGACATCTGCCAACTCTGGAGAATCCAGAGGACATCAGCATACACTGTGCTCATATTACACTATACTGACTGACCCATTTGGTCTTGCCTTCAAGTTTTGGCCAAGGTCTACATTTCTGCTCTGACAGTTGTGAGAGTGATACACATTTGTTCTCCTCCGTTTCTCCAAACATCAGTCTGCAACCTGCAGTGAACTCTCTACTCTTGTGCTGTTATGGTACCATGATACATATCGCTGTCTTACATGTTTCCAGTAATATGCCAAAGATAGAAGATGAGTAAGTACATAAAAATAAAACTCCAATATACCATATATGTAATGTCCTAGTGTCCCATTTGCCCATCACTATGTTTCCACTTACTCCCAAAACAGCAAAAATCTTGGACATTTGCTATCTGACAAATGTAATGGATAATATAAGGGTACAATTCTGAGCAGTCTGCCCAAGCCTTTACACACTGACTAACAATTGCTTTGTTACTATAAGATAACATAAAATGTTAATGACATGACGCCACCAGTGCCATCTCACTTCTTTCCATTGCACTGGCTCCGCTGCCCTCCCTGCAATATCCTTCAGAAAGCTCCCAGGACTTGCATTTTCTTCACTACAGGAAAGAAGGACCATGTCTCTAAATGATTATTATATCTCTCTAAATGCATTATTATATTTCTGATATGATTATAATTTGCACTGAGTTGGAAAGCCAACCTGCAGGGCTGACTCTGCAGCTGTCATAACCTAGCATAACTCTGCTGAAATCAACTGTATTATATTGAGTTACCTTGTGAAGTAATTCATGTGTGGCATGTGTTAATGGCTCTTCTCATATTCTAATATTCATGTCTCCTGTAAAGATTCTACATAATTATCAAACTGCTCTCCTTGATTTTCAGCAATTTTATTATTTGGGGTTTTTTTCTCTGCGAGAAAGACTTGCTAGCCTGGGCCTCCATCTTTGCACTTAAGCTCACAAAGTCTCACCATCTGCTTTGAAATTTACATATTTGGTACAAGCCTAGACATAAATCAGCCATATTTGTGGGAAATTATAGGCCCTGTATTTGAGGTTGTTGTCCAGCTCTCCCTGTTTTTTATTTTTACTTAAGAAAAAGTAAAAGCTGAAAAAGTCCTTGTCTGGTGTAAGCACAACAGCAACAACTAAAACATCAGTGTGTTATCAACATTCTTCTAAATCCAAAACACAACACTAAACCAATTGCTAGGAAGAGTGAGCTCTTTAGAAAGCTTCTCTGAAAATGGGGCTCTATGCAATGTGGTAGACACAGATGGCCATTTTCCCCTTCTGTTCTTTTTGACTAAAATTAAGGTGCCTTAAAATGTGAAAAACTTCTCTTGCATCACTTCCGAACAAAATGTCAAACCCTTTTTCTGTCTCCAGCCTGGGAATCACCGTGCAGAGAAAATCTCTTGAATATGAGGAAAATCCCATACACTCAGAACTGGAAAATTGTGCAGCACTCCTGAGATTTCCTGGTGGCATCAGCAGTTGCCAGCAGCCATGCTGAAGTGACTCGTCTTCCCATTATGCTTCTCCTGAAAGGATCCTGGCCTCTCTGGGAGCCCACGGCTGCCAAACCCCTGGCAGGGGAGGGAAGCTTACAGCAAGGGCTACAGGCAGAGCAGGTTACTGGTTTAGTGTGGGGAAAGTGTCAGAACATACCAGGTTTTATAAATGAGTTTAGATGTGAAATAGAAACTGGGATAATAAAAGGCTTAATTCAAAGCTAGCAATGAGCCCATTACAGACAACAATGATTTGAATTTGTTTTGACTAGATTTGTCAGCATCTGCAGCAGTGAGTACTTTTTTTTCTTCATCTTTAGATAGTCAGGTAGCTCTTGCCATATATTTCATTATGCATTCATGTACTTCACTTTTTTTTTTTTTTCCTGTAGTCAACTTGTTTTGTTTTCAGTTGGTTTAGTTGTTTCACTGACAGGAGCAGCAGCATTGCTTTCAGGGGTTTCTAGGCATCCCTTGAACAAAACCTGTCATTGTACAAAACAGAGAATTAAGATCCTTTCTATATTTCACATCTACTTCCCATCCCTTTTGGACATTTCTAAACACTCTCTTCCAATAATGAAGTATCTTTGCAATTCATTAAAACGCTTCTGTAACATAAATTTCTTTTTATCTGGGAAAGCTAAAGACTGTATCAAATGAAAAAGCATTTGAAAAGCCTTCTCAGGAAATCTCTGCCTACAAAGTATTCATACCACTTTTTTTATTGTGAAATACCCTATTCTGAGTTGATGGCTATAGTATTAGCACTGGGAGACAGGAAACGAGGGTTTCTGACATTTTTGATCATTTTTCCTTTTTTTTCCCTTTTCATTAGAGAAGGCACAGGGTCAGACTTTCAAAATTTAGTTTCAGCTTACTTCTATGCCTTCTACTCTGAGTGGAAGAGAAATTAAGACAACAGAAAAAATGCTTCAGAATCTTCCTTTAAGGTATTGAGCATAAGAACTGTGTTTTACAGTGGGTTCATACAGCGCATAACATAAAAGATATAATTAATTGAGACCTCCAGGTGCTATTGTATTATAAACACTCATTTACTTAGCAAAAAAATTTAGTCTCTTCCACGAACTATGGGTGTCTGCTGTACAGACATGTGGAGCATAATGACAATATTGATCCATCACTCCCTAAATGTTACACTATGCTGTAGTTTTAGAGAAAGATGTATAGGGATTTCTAGTGCATTTCTAGTGCAGTGTCTGTCTCTCTCCTACAATATTGACTAGGAAACATCATTTAAGCTGTATTCCAGATTCACTAGTATCTCCGTTTCCTAACATCCAATGCATATGCCTGGTGGACACAGGTGTGACAATGGCATATATTATAAATGAAGAAGAGGGAAGCGTGCTGTTTAAATTTCCTGCAGTGAGACTCTTGAGTAAACTCATTGAGGCTGTTCTGTTTATATAGGTGAGAGGGGGAAATAACAGTCTGAAAATACTGTGATAATGGAAAAGTTAAAGCCAAAAGATTAGTTAAAACTAAATTTAATAATAACAACAACAGTAATAATAATAATACACATAGCACACAACATAGGCTATAGCTACATTGTCAAGTAGTGTAGGCCAGTAAGAACAGATGTGGAGGGCAAGAAAGTTGGTGCTGGGGATCTGATACCTGCACTATACATCTCTCAGGACATCTTTCCTTCAGACCAGCTCTGGACTGTTTGCATGGACTGAGTGCCCATTTGCAGCCGGACTGTATTTGTTTTGCTGTTAAAGACCATATTCCAGTTCAGTCTCATCCAAAAAGAATGCAGTTCCTGTGCTCTGAGACCAGTCTATGATGCAAACCAAAAGACAGTATGGGGAACAGATGGAGATTTTCTTAGATCAGCAAATGATCCCAATTAAAACCCTAAGGTAGCTGTGCCTAGGTAGGTATATCAGACCTGAATGCATTCAACTTAATATGAAAGTTGCAGTGTTAATTACTATTTAATATTATTGTATGGGGTTTATGTGGCAAGGTTTTGGTACCAGAGAGGCTGCAGGGGTGACCTCTGTGGGACGAGGTTAGGGGCTGCCCTGGGGCAGACACAGCCAGTTCCAGCTGGCTCCACAATGGACCAAATTTAAATTGGTAATAAATTAAATTATTTTTCCACAAATTGAGTTTGTTTTGCCCATGATGGTAACTGGTAAATTATATTCCTGTCCTTATCTTGACCCATGAGCTTTCTTATCCTTTTTCCTCTCCCTACCCCACTGAGAAGGCCAGGTTGGATGGGGCTCTGAGCAACCTGATCTAGTTAGCAGTGTCCCTGCTTACTGCAGGGGGGTTGGACTAGATGACCTCTAGGGGTCCCTTCCAACCAAAACATTATATGATTCTATGAGAAGGGGGACTGAGTGAACAGCTGGGCGTGCATTTGGCTATCTACGAAGGCTAACCCACCACAATTATCTACATTGTTTCTGTCTCACCTGCAGTGGGAAAACTGCAGGGGTGGGCAGGGGGAGGGAAGAAGAAATAAAAGTTAGGCAGTTCTCTGCTATGAAGGGCTTATGTTTTAAGCAAGTGAAGGCAAGCTAAAGACGTGACATCCAAACGAATGATCACCTTAGTAAATAGACAGTCACAGTGCAAGAGTGTTTTGCTCTGACATTTCAAAACTGAAGTTACAAGCAGGTGTTTTGGGGTGGGAGCCAGGAAGGTAACCTATTGGCATAGCTATGTAATCACATTATCTTAGATATGAAGTCATGTGTTGTGTTATCCTTTCACTCTGGAGTGAGGAAACTGGTTGCCTTGGCAGGCACTCTTGGTTCAGTCTTCTCATCAGTAGTACAGAGATGACTGGTACCCTCCTAGCTTGTTTCTTCTCCAAAGATAGCCCTGCAGCCATGCAGTCCTACTAAATGCCACTGTCCTTGCATCTCCTCCTCCACTGCTCAGCTACTTCATCCTCCATCACCTTTAGGGGCCAGGCCTTTTGTTTCTCAGGGACCACTCTAGTTTCATAGGAGCTGGACAGCTATATTGGGCACCAAAGACACCACAGTTCTCATTAAAAATTTGAGGGTAAGAAAGAAGCATCTTCCAGGATTTGGTCAAGATCAAGATGGGGAGAACACAGGTGTTCGAGAGTTAGAAACTCAGGATGACCTTAAGATCCAGATCTATCACCCCCCAGATGTATTCCATCTGTCTTTATTTGATGAGACAACAACGAACACCCTGATCTTCAAGAGATGTCATTAACAGTGAAAGAAACATAGCTGCACACTAGAGCCTGACAGTCAGGTCTTGAAAACAGCATATACTTTGTGCCCCAAGGAAGATGCAGGAGGAGTGGGTAAACACACCATGTTGGAATACAGTTCTGAAGATGATATTCAAAACCCCATGTCCTTATGAGCCTTTAAGCCAGACTTTTTCCATGGGTCAAGAACAGAGATCAGGAGAATTCAGTGAGTCTGTTAGTGAGAGAATATTTCTAGCAAAGGCCCACAAAGCTGCCAGATGGTCAGGATGCCTTAGAATCACTTCAGCATGCTCTTCCCTTCTCCAAGAAGCTCTGTCAGTGATGCAGCAACCCACAGGCCAAGCGCACTGAACAAACAAAAATACATTTTTGTGCTTTGTATAGGAAGAGCACATGACTGACTCCCTCCTTCTCTTCTTACTGTAACATTGACAGTGGCTTTCCTCCCTCAAAGCTGGTGCCTTGCCAGACTATATCCAACTGCAGAGGCCAGTCCCTTCCTGCTGCTAAGAGAAGACTTTGGCTATAATCTGGTTATATGGAGCAGTTTCCTAAAGTCTTGTCACTAGTTTAAGTAGGATATCTCCCACCCAGGGACACTACAGTAGTTCTTGATGGCAAAACCAGAAAAAAGAGCCAAGGGACCGCCAACTCCCAGTGTGTCAGACCTGAACACAGAAGCAGCCAGGTGCTCTAAAAGAACTGTCATGGACCTGCTCCACATTTCTGTAAATATCTGGCTTCCTGAGGAGCATATTTTATGTGGTTGCTAATAGGCTGAGGGAGGCAAGGCTCCTGGGACAAGTCAGATTGGTACATATATCTGCTAGGAGAGCCTGTCAGACAAGTAGAGGACAAGGACTGTAGGATATTTGGAGAGGTCAAGCTGCTCCAACTGAAGAACAGAGGGGGCATAGCTAATGAGAGCCAGAGATGGGCTAAGGCAATGCAGATGCAACTGTCTCAAGCTGCTTAGCTGGCAAAGCTGGATCTGAACTTGGCACTGCTGCTGAAGTAGCAGTATAGAATTGGCCTACAGTGCTCTAGGGAGCTTCTGCAATTGAACTGAAAGGGAATGGTGGGCGAGATTTGAGCAGATTTTTCTATTTTATGCCTTCTCTAGAGAATGTTCCATCATCCCTGCCAGAGCTGGTTTATCCCTGTGTTTTGTAGCAATATATGAGCAAAGTAAATGCTGCTGATTGCAGCACTTGGCAAGTAAATTCTAAATACTTTCCAGCGAAGAAAATCCCCAGGTCCTTTTAGGATGTCTTCCCTTGCATTTAAAGATGCCCTAAGTTAAACATGGTGATACAATAGTTACAGGAACAAACCATAAACAGTTCCAGAGAATGCATCTAGTCTTAGCTTGTTTATCAAATGAAATGTCCTCACTCTTGGTTACAAGTATTAGGAACACATGTGTTTTAAACGGGTACACAAGAAAATAGATTCTACAGTCTCTGGGAGCCTTGTCTGGGACATAGATTTTATTTAATGGACCAAGGGAAATTTCTTTGTAGGAATCTCTCTTTCACAGATGGTTTGGTGCAGGAAGCTGGCAGCACACGGATGGGCACCCAGGCATCCCCCATACCCAGGCATCCCCAGCATCCCTGTAGAGCATCCGACTTCCAACACAGTCCTTCTCTCCTTGACCCCTGACAACAGGAATCTCAAGGCAGCCCTCAATTAACCTCTCCAGTTTGTTCCTTTCTAAATGAAGATAAGACCCAAAGAAAATAGGATTTAATCTGGGAATTCAGTTGTTCCCCTGCAGTAAGTTTTGCTCCAATCCCTTCCCTAACCTTGCCCTCTTGCTCCTTTTCGTGCTTTTGGAGGCAGATGCATGCTGCTCCAATGTGTCCTACAGCCCAGTCTGGTCATCTAAGGTGGGGAGGTGGAGATATTCAAGGATCTTAACTTTAGGTACCTTAATGATCCAGAGAAGTTGACTGGGAAATGACCTGAACTCCCTCCGTAGTCAGAGAGAGATGCTCCCATGGAGAATAATTCAGGTCACCTTGGTTAGGTTCTTTCTCTGAATTACCCTCTGGAGGAGTCTATCTATCTCCATTAATTACACAGGGAATCTAGGAAGCCTACCAGGCTGATGTAAGTGCTGAAGTTAGGTGCCTGAAATTAGGCACTATGAAAAACTCCCTTCAACCTATGAGTTCCTGGAAACTCATGTTCCACTGCTGCAAATATATAAGACTTCTCTTATTAGGGGAAAAAAATCAGGAAGAATTTTCAATCTTTTTTATTGCACTTGACTTTAAAACAAAATCACTAATCAGACTCACTTTTAAAGTGTACTGCTGAAAGAAAAAAGAATGTATAGCTTTCCCACATACTCATGCTAATATGCACAATCACTGCTAATAATGAGGGCATCACAGCTTCATTCCTGTCATCGCCTTTCATTTTCCCATGTGTCTGAGCTCCATAGTTACTCTGACTGTCATATCTATTATTTATTAACACAGAAAGGCATTAAAATGCAATTTCCTCATCTATTTGTTTCTTTCCTAATTACACACTATTTAATACTCAAAGAAATTCAGCAATGGTCTGCTTGATTTTCCTCAGTTGCATAGATGCATGAGTTTATATTTAATCATTGTTGGGGTTTTTTTTTGGTTTTATTTATGTGAACTTTGTACACTGTTTCTTTCCACTTTTAATCCATTAGCTGTTTATAACCTCTCTTTCTTTAGCATGCATTTAATCTCATGATTGATTTTTAGCTTCAATATTTTCAAAAGTTTTCTCTGAAAGGAGAAGCATTATGTATGACCTTTCTTAAACTTTCTACAGACTCTTTGATTTAAGTGCATTTAAAATAATTCTGCTTTATTCCTGATTTAGGTGTTAGAAACAATAACTTCCAAGAAAGAGTTAGATTTGTTGTGGGGGTGAATGTAAAACAGATTTTTGGTTCAGTAAAAAAATGTCGAGACTTTGAAATAAACTTCCATGCATCAGGGTGAAGAGCATTTTTTTTAGTTAAAAAAGAAATCTGATTACAAACATTAAATGTGAATGATTTAACATTAGTCAAACTATGTTCTTTGTTTTGTCTTTTCATCATTTTTGGCACATTAATTTTGAAAATGGACAATTATCTCAAAGGTAACCACAACAACAAAAAATAAAAAACAGAAATCAAGAAAAAATGTTTATTTTCAAAATAAATCTCAGTATTTAAAAATATTTCCACTGGTGATTTAATTCTAACTACTAGCATGGAAATATCTTACATTTGGTGCAAGATTTCGGGTTCAGTGAACCATCATTAGGGCTTTCCAACAAACCCTACTTTGCTCTTTTCTCAGACAAGTCTGCTTCCCCTGTTTAACACCTGGGAACATTAAACGTTTTCATGTGTTAATATGAACGAGTCTAAAATTAGATTTACGTGCTAACACATTCATTAGGTCGTTTCTCTAGTGTACTACAGAGAAGCCGGAAGCCAGCTCCAATTTCCAATGTTTGCTAGGAGCTTTTGCACTGTTTCTTCAGTGCGATGCTGCTGTGGTCAGTATTTGCGATTCGGCAATCACCTGCTCCATTAGGTAAACTCCTTCTCATTTACCACCTAGTTTCCTTCCAAAGGAAACTGAGAACAATGTGTACTTTGATACAGAACAAAGGTGAGGGAGTACATCCAATGAACCTGGGCTGTGGAAGGATCGGCCCTAGGTTGAAATGACAGTTTAGTTGTAGATGGGGCCACCAAATAGCACAGAAAAAAAGGTTAGGTTGTCCCCAGGCTGCAAAGGGTATTAAGAAAGAATAAGTAAAGTATGGTGGTGACTTTAAAGTTGTCATATGTCAGTTGGCATCACCAACACAGCAGCCTCTGGGATTCATAGCAGAATCTGGCCTTCAGTCTCTTGGTAAAGTGGCTTTCAAAGGCGTAAATAGATAGGAACAGTTAAAAAAAAAATCAGATAGAATATTAGGCATTAAACCTCTGTATAATTTTTGACTGTGCAAAGCAGTTGAGATGCTGCACCCCAGTGCCTTAAATAAAGTATGTTGTAACCCATCCACTCCTGACATATTCACTGACATAACTTTTTGGTAAAAGCATTTGTCAGTATTTCAATAAGCTACATAATTCAGTTCAGTAAGTTGAATATGAAGGATAAGAGCATTTACATTCAAAGTATTGAAGCTTTCTTTCTCCTCAAAAAACTTTATTTTGTGGTTGGTAAAAAAAAATATCAAAACCAAACAAAAAAAATTGCATTTCCAAACTTTCTTCTTCTTCCCATTTTATTTAGATAAATCCTGAGAAAGAGGGAAGGAACAATTATTTCAGGGTCAGGATGGAAAGATGACATTTGGACTTTCATGTAGTCTCTGCTTCTGACTTGTGTAATCATTTTTGGACTTTTTTTCAGAAGTGGTCTTTTTTCAGTGGTCAGACTGGGGAATAGCCTTCTCTGTAGCTCTGATCCCATTCTAGCAGAGCTGAGCAAAAATTTTAGACTTTAAAACATAATCAAAAAATGCCAATTTCAAAAAAAAAAAAATTACCTATAGGAAGAAAAATAAAGGAAGTAAAAAGAATATCTTTGTGATTTTTCTTAAGGCATAATCTTAAAATTGTGTTTGCAATTTCATATCTTTCTTTTTATTGTTAATTTAGTTTCTGGGGATTTTTATGCTACTTCCTTACTCATATACCAGGTATAATGAAAAGTGACATGTGACAAATACAACCAAAAATACTTTTTTCTTGGGAAAGGAAGTTGGCGGATGATAATATAGTTTGATGTCGCATCAAAAAAATTGCTAACATTCTGGTAAAGCCCCAGTGCTAGAACTTTAAACTGGAACTTTGTCTTCAGAGATCTCTGTATAATTAACAGAATTGTACCCAGTATGTAATGCTAATGCATTCATGTATAATAAAAATATTGAGCTTGTCACGATTTATAGAATTTCAAAAAATTACAGTTTCACCCCTCTCCCTGGTCTTTGGTCTGAAAGATGAGGGACCTCTTTTGCTTTTCTTTGAACCATCTCTTAAGGCTGAAAATGGATCATCTAGCATTCACTGTCATGATTTTACAGATACATTTATAATAGGGCTGGTGCATCACTTTGATGCCTCATCCATCATTACATTTTTCTCCAAAGATGGTAAACGAGCCAGTAGCATTTAAGGGGCACTGTCTGTGAAAGCTTTGCACAGTATCCCTTGTACTCATTGAAATTTGTGACCTTGATTTCAATGGCCTTTGTGTCAGGATGGATCTCTTAGCTTTAGAGTTAACAGAATAATGTATTTGGGATATATGTAATTGTAGTTTCATTTAGCTCATGGACTGTTTGGGATTTTTGGAATGTAGGTTTTATATAAGGCATGCTATACCTTAATGTCAGAATAATATAAGGAATTAGTGAATGGGGGATGTTTGAGCAAATGCAGGACCGGCAGGGATTTTCATTCCTTCCTGTGAAATGGTAGACACTTAATGTCATACCAAAATATTGAGCATTTTTTAATACTGAAACTGGATTCTAAGGTGATAATATAGGGTGGCCTTTCCAGGACTAATGTAACAATGCTGGGTCATCACCCAACAACTAGTGATTTTCATGGAAGTTGTCTTTTTGTATGATTCCATATGGCTAACTGTATTGACACACTGCTGCTGTACTAATGCATTGGCAGGTTAATAGAAAAGCTGAGAATATTGTGATGTTTCACCTAGATTTAAAAAAGATGACAGCTACAATGGTGTGAGAAGTGCAAAAGCAACCAGTCTGTCACTATAAACGCACAATGAAAACAGAGTTTCTCTACAAGTGTAGTGTCTCCTTACAAGAGACTGTAGGGTAAATTATCAGCATTATTTTCTGTTCTTGTTTCTGTCCTCAGAAAGTCCTCAGGTTTAGGGAACTGGAAAATGGGGAATTTACATAAGGATATAAAAACTACTGAGAATGCAGTTTAGACTTTTTAAAAAATTATTTCACAAAGCAAACCAACTTTTTAAAGTACAGCACATAGATAAAATTCCATCCATTAGTTCGAAATTACAATTTTTGCTTAACATTTTACAAAAATACGGCATAAATGGGAATGTTTAATCAAATAAAAAAACCTTATATTTTGCTATGTAGGAGTGTTTATAGCAAATTTATCTGTACAAGGTTTGTTTTGAAGGACGTAAAGAAAACATATGGATTTTCTTTGATAGAAAACTCAAAATATCAGCAGTGTCGAAATACCTGATCCTTCAGGAAAAATCTCAAGAAAATTAATAAAAGGAAATTAAGTAGATGATGAACAGTGTAACTGTGACTGACTTTTATCTGGACATTGCTTAAAGAAAATAAACATCAATTATTGAACAAAGAAAGGATCAATTTTACCTTTTTCTGTCATATCTGTTGATCTGAGTCTTAGAAAAAGAAAAAGAATATTACAGAATCACAGAATCGCAAGGATTGGAAGGGACCTCGGGAGATCATCTAGTCCAACCCACCTGCTAAAGCAGGCTCTCCTAGAGCATGTTACACAGGACTTTGTCCAGGCAGGCTTTGAATATCTCCAGAGAAGGAGACTCCACGACCCCCCTGGGCAGCCTGTTCCAATGCTCCGTCACCCTCAGAGTAAAGAAGTTTTTTCTCATATTCAACTGAAACCTCTTATGTTTCAGTTTGTGCCCATTGCCCCTTGTCCTGTCGGTGGACACCACTGCAAAGAGTCTGGCTCCGTCCTCGTGACTTCCGCCCTTAAGATATTTGTATGTATTGATGAGGTCCCCTCTCAGTCTTCTCTTCTTCAGGCTGAACAAGCCCAACTCTCTCAGCCTTTCCTCATAGGGGAGATGCTCCAGTCCCTTTATCATCCTCGTTGCCCTCCTCTGGACTCTTTCTAGGAGTTCCTCATCTTTCTTGAACTGGGGAGCCCAGAGCTGGACACAATACTCCAGGTGGGGTCTCACCAGGGCAGAGTAGAGGGGGAGGATAACCTCCGTCGACCTGCTGGCCACACTCCTCTTAATGCGCCCCAGGATACCATTGACCTTCTTGGCAACAAGGACACACATATTCTTCATTACACTAAAAATTCATCCCACTGGAAGGACATAGGCATAGCAGCCATATGCCCAGCCAACCTAAAATGAAGTCAACAATGCCAGGTATATTGAAATGAGCTGAGGATATGGTCTTGGCCTATGTGTGTTAACTTAGAAGCCAAAAATTAGGAAGTGCGAATACAGTTCATGTAGGATGTTTCAATTATTTTTAGAGCATAAAGTTTTGGTAGCAGCATTAGTAATATTTAAAGGTATCAAATAGGAAACCATGATCTCATTTACATCCAGGAAACATAACTGAAACAGGTAAGTTGCAGGAATGTAACAGAGTAAAGAACATAACCCTAAGAATTCTTTACCTACAATGGTCGCTTTCTCCAGTCCGTGAAGGTAAATTTGCTTTGTTATTAGTAGCTAGAAATAGTCAATGGAGAATAACATTGACAAAAATGAAATTTCCTCCTCCCATAGCAGCTGTCTTCTGCACTCATGATATTGGGGCATGGCTAGGAAGGGGACAAAAACACTCTGAGAATATGGAAATCCTAAGGGATGGCTTGGGATTTACTCCTTACTTAAATTTACTCCTTACTTAAAAGTTCTGCTGGAGTCTAAAAAGCTTCATTAATGAAGATCTCAAAGAAACAGACATGCAGAATACCCCCAAGTGTTGCAAGATCTGCCTTCTTTCTAAATCAAACTTCAGCAGTGTACAAGTTTTCATTATCTGTGTAAGTAATAATGGCAAAATAACTCAATACTGTGAACTTTTCTAAAGGCTGTGGTGGGATTCATTAAAGCCAGGGGAATGACTTTTACCCATTAAGTCTCTGTGATTTGCTGTCTCCATCTCTTTCAGATGGTGTTGAAAAGTCTAACAATACATATAAACCAGAACTAATATTGTTTTGGCATTAAAGTTACTGCACAAAGAGTGATCATGATATTTGATGTGTAATTTAGCTTTGGTTATTCTTCTGCAAGGATTTCTTTAGCCCCTGGAGGTTCATAATGCTCCAAGAAATGTGTCTTTTCATTTTGTTAAGAAAATATACTGATGAATGCTCTGATGGAAAAATGTGTGTCTTGTGTCTTGTTAGCCCCAGGATGTCTTGAAGAAGATATCTATCTCAATGGGCCTGTTCCTGGGAGACAGATATAATTAACAACTGAATACATAAATCAACCAATAAGCTCACTACTGTAAGGAATAGCTTAATTTCTTGTGTTGTTTTTTGAGTTTTGATTTCAAAATGCTAATTTTTATAATCACTTTGAATGATAGCTTCAGGTGTGATATGCATGAAAACTCTTTTTTACTTTTTTAAATGAGGTTATAGGCCCAATCCAGCTCCCGGTGCAGCCCTTCAGAGAGTTGCTTTGGCAACCTTGCCCAGAAAGATTATTTAATAAATGTAATACTATTCAGTGAGTAATCTGTCAGATATATCTACAGGAAACCCAAAGTCATTGCCATTATTTTCTTGCCTTCTTTGCAGCCATATTCTCTCCAGCTTTCTAGCTCAATGCTCCTTTGCAGGTGGGTATGGACTTAATCTGTCTGTGTTCTGAACTGCATGGACACAAACTTGGTCTGAGATGAAAAGCACCATTTATAAAGCTCAGGTGTCAGTCAGAGGTGGCTCACATCTGATCAGCTTACAGTGTGGGCAGCTGCCAGATCACATCTGTGTGCAGAAGGACACCTTAACCCCGAATTTATATAACACACCTTTCTTTTTCATTGAAATTATTCCTGAAAGCCCCTGTCTTCCATTTGAAAGTTTTCTACTTTTTTTTCTTGCCTTCCAGCTGTCCCTGTGTATCTGGCCATATAACACTGAAAATACTCTAAGAGAAGCTTGGAAGAATGCTGTCACCTCTAACTCTGCAGAGTCAGGCAAATGGCATCAGTGTGCAACTGCTGTGAGGAAAAGGAAACCTTGTTTTCAAGGAGTATCATAATACCTTGCAGTTTACTTGTAAAATTTTGGCTTAGGCAAGTGAATAATTCTGATAAAGATTAAAATCAGATGTTTTCAATCTAAAATTGGACATTTTTCTCCAACAACCTATTAAGTTTTCCATTGCATCTGGTTTTAATCTCAAACCAAGACTGAGACTTCTGGCAGGCCTGTGTGTCATAACTTATTCGGTATTCTTTCCATGAGGCATTCCAGGTGATTTTTAAATGCCTTATACAATGCCCCAGACCCCCATTTCTTTGTTGCTGTCAAGAATTTCACCCAAAGACCTAGAAGAAAAATTTCAGAATTACAACTTAGATAGGTCAGGGTCATGGGAGTTTTAAAACCTCACTTGATGCTGTTCTCACACCTCATTAGAATACAGAAAAAATTGTGTTTGATGAAACATTCAGATGCTAGGAAAAATAATATTCATGTAGTCTGGAGGATTTATATCATGACAATGTTTACTGAAACTTATTTGGAAATAAGAGAGTTTTATTTATTAGTTAAATTGCTACTGTTGCTGGTAGGGCCAAATTTATGTAAAGTATTTATCTAGCAGTATGACTAAAGGGACAATTTTTTTAAAGTATGTTATGTTGTTTTCTTATGGCCTCATCACCATCTGGTAATAGCGTTATTTTGTAACATAAAAAATAATAATGATAACTGTAGTAATAAAGAAAATAATTGTTATATCTTCCCAGGGTATAAGAAAATGTAATCACTGACATTATTAATGATTTGCACCACCTAAAATAGCAAAATATAACATTGTGACAAAATCTGTGGAAGGAAAAAGCAAAAAGGTGGGATAGAAAGAAGGCAATGAAAATATAACAGGATACATAATACCTGACTATTATTCTCAATTCAGTTTAGTCACAGTCTCTTTTAACAAATGTTGACCACTAACTTCTCCTGTTAGTGACTCAATTAGTTAAATCTCAATGACTAAACATAGAGAAAAATCAGAGGAACTGTCACCTTGCTGTGCTAAGAATCATAGAATCATAGAATCATAGAATGTTTTGGGTTGGAAGGGACCCCTAGAGGTCATCTAGTCCAACCCCCCTGCAGTCAGCAGGGACACTGCTAACTGGATCAGGTTGCTCAGAGCCCCATCCAACCTGGCCTTGAATGTTTCCAGGGATGGGGCCTCCACTACCTCTCTGGGCAACCTGTTCCAGTGGTTTACCACCCTCATTGTAAAGAATTTCTTCCTTATATCTAGCCTAAACCTACCCTGTTTTAGTTTAAAACCATTACCCCTTGTCCTAACACAGCTGGCCCTACTAAAAAGATTTTCCCCATCTTTCCTATAGGCCCCCTTTAGGTATTGAAAGGCCGCAATCAGGTCTCCCCGCAGCCTTCTCTTCTCCAGGCTGAACAAGCCCAACTCTCTCAGCCTGTCCTCATAGGAGAGGTGCTCCAGCCCTCGGATCATTTTTGTAGCCCTCCTCTGGGAAAAATCACCATGGTCAAATAAGTGCTTGACACATAAGAGGAGTTGCTCTTGATCTCTCCCTTCCTTTCAGAGAAGATAGGAGCAAATCTTGGGATTTGACCACGATCTCGTCATACTATAAGCATATTTGTTTATTTTTGAAGAAAAAATAAATTTTTTTTTAATGGCTGAGTCAAATGAAAAATAAACCATGCATTCTCAGTAGTTAGCATGTTTCAAATGATTTTAACAGGCTTCATATGTCTCTTCATACAAAAGACAATCTGAGATCCTCAGATGAGAAAATTAATGCAATCTACAGTTTGTCCAGACAATTACTAATATTGAGGAAACAATTTGTGTTAGTAAATACATAGTTATAGGATAATAGATGTCTCTGGTAAATAATATATGATATGTTAATATAATTATTTTCCACCATTCATTTCTAAATTAGCTAAATATGTATTTAACAAACAAACTTCTGAAAAGAGCTTAATAACCCACAGGCAAAAGGAAGATTAAAATTGAAGCAACAGGATACATTATGTCTTGCTGTCAAAACAAAACAAAACAAGACAAAATCCATTTCATAATCTTCCTTATTAAAGGAACTGTCATTTTATGCCTGCACAGAAAAAAATCCTTAGGCTCCTGGAATGACAAAGGCCGATAATCTGAAGCATTATTTTCAAGGAAAATATAAAGAAGATATAAGGAGGAATATGGCTCCTAGGATCAAATCATGAAGTATCTGAGATAAGTGCAAAGCAGGGCCCTTGCCATTAGCTCCTTTTTGTCACAGGCTATATGAGCAACTCTGTGTGTAGAACAATCAGTATTGTTGCGGCAGTTCACACAGGCAGGGTGCAGCCAGAAATAGGCGCATAATGTACATTAACTCCCGGCTACATGGCTGGTGCCATCGTGAGGGTTTTGGCTTTTATGACAATGGGACATTCTTTGACGGCTACAACCTGTTAGGGAGGGATGGGGTCCACCTCTCTAGGTGGGGCAGGCAAATCCTAGGCAGTAGGTTGGCCAACTTGGTACGGCGGGCTTTAAACTAAAGGACTTGGGGGGTGGGGTGCGCGGTCAGGTCACAGTCGCATCTGACGGGGGAACAAGTGTGTCGGTTCAGAGCAGCAACAAATGTGCCATAGCTGCCTCCCAACTTAAGAACCAAAAGACCAACTGCCCTAAAGGTGGGCTTGGCAGTGGCAGATCCTCTTTCATCCCTCCAGAGAAACCTAGGTGCTCAACTGCCTCACTGAAATGCCTTTACACCAATGCGCGCAGCATGGGGAACAAGCAGGAAGAGCTCGAGTTCTGTATGTGGTTGCGGGGCCATGATCTCATTGCGATTACAGAGACATGGTGGGACAACACACATGACTGGAACGCTGCCATCAATGGCTATGTCCTTTTCAGGAAAGACAGGCCTACAAGGCGAGGTGGTGGAGTTGCTCTTTATGTAAAGGAGCAACTGGAATGTATAGAACTCTACCCGGGAGCGGATAAAGAGCAAGTTGAAAGCTTGTGGGTAAAAATTAAGGGGCAGGCCAGCATGGATGACACTGTGGTGGGTGTTTACTGTAGACCACCCAACCAGGACGAGGAAGTAGACGAGGCCTTCTGTAGACAGCTAAATGTAGCCTCACAATCGCAGGCCCTGGTTCTCATGGGAGACTTCAACTATCCGGATATCAACTGGAAGGACCACACGGCAAGGTGCGCACAGTCCAGGAGGTTCCTGCAGAACATCGACAATAACTTTTTGACCCAGGTGGTGGAGGAGACAACAAGAAGTGGAGCACTACTGGACCTTGTGCTGGCAAATAAAGAACTGGTTGAGGATGTGAAGGTAGGGGGCAGGCTTGGCTGCAGTGACCACGAGATGGTGGAGTTCCAGATTCTGAGAGGGGGAAGCAGAACAACAAGTAGGACTACCCTATTGGACTTTAGGAGAGCTAACTTTGGCTTCTTCAGGGACCTGCTTGGAAGAATTCCATGGGCTATGGCTCTTGAAGGTAGAGGAGTCCAGGAGAGCTGGCTGCTATTTAAGCAGCTCTTCCTCTGTGCTCAGGATAGGTGCATCCCTGTGAGTAGAAAATCAAGTAAACTAGGCAAGAGGCCTCCATGGATGAACAAGGAGCTTCTAGTGAAACTCAAAGAAAAGAGTAAGCTCCATGGACTGTGGAAATAGGGTCAAGCCACTTGGGAGGCATACAGGAATGCTGCCAGAGCATGTAGGGAAGCAACTAGAAAGGCCAAGGTTCACCTGGAACTAAGTTTGGCAAAGGACATCAAGTATAACAAGAAGGGCTTCTTCAAGTATGTCAGCAGTAAACATAAGACCAGGGGTAATGTGGGACCACTACTGAATGAAATGGGTGCCCTGGTGACAGAAGATACAGAGAAGGCGGAGCTACTGAATGCCTTCTTTGCTTCAGTCTTCACTGTCAAGGCTGGCCCTCAGGCTTCCCAGTCCTGGCAGGTAAGCGAGCAAGCTTGGAGAAAGGATGACCTTCCCTCGGTTGATGTGGATCAGGTTAGGGATCTTTTAAGGAAGCTGGACACCCACAAATCCATGGGCCCCGATGGAATGCAACCGCGAGTGCTGAAGGAACTGGCAGATGACATTGCTGAGCCACTTTCCATCATCTGTGAAAGGTTGTGGAGAACAGGAGAGGTGCCTGATGACTGGAAGATAGCCAATGTCACTCCAGTCTTCAAAAAGGGCAAGAAGGAGGACCCAGGAAACTACAGGCCAGTTAGTCTCACCTCTGTCCCTGGAAAGGTGATGGAACAACTCATTCTGGGTGTCCTCTCCAAGCAAGTAGATGAAAAGATCATCAGGAGTACCCAGCATGGATTCACCAAGGGGAAATCATGCCTGACCAATCTGATAGCCTTCTATGATGGCATGACCAGCTGGGTATACGAGGGGAGAGTGGTGGATGTTGTCTACCTTGATTTCAGCAAGGCTTTTGACACTGTCTCCCATAACATCCTCATAGGGAAGCTCAAGAAGTATGGGTTGGATGAGTGGACAGTGAGGTGGATTGAGAACTGGTTGAATGGCAGGGCTCAGAGGGTTCTGATCGGTGGGGCAGAGTCCAGTTGGAGGCCGGTAGCTAGTGGAGTTCCCCAGGGCTCAGTACTCGTCCCAGTCTTGTTCAGTTTGTTCATCAATGACCTGGATGAGGGGACAGAGTGTACCCTCAGCAAGTTCGCTGATGATACAAAACTGGGAGGAGTGGCTGATACGCCGGAAGGCTGCGCTGCCATTCATCGGGACCTGGACAGGCTGGAGAGTTGGGCAGAGAGGAACCTGATGAAATTCAACAAGGGCAAGTGCCGAGTGCTGCACCTCGGGAGGTTGAACCCCATGCACCAGTACAGGCTGGGGGCTGACCTGCTAGAAAGCAGCTCTGCTGAGAGGGACCTGGGAATCTTGGTGGATGACAAGCTGACCATGAGGCAGCAGTGTACCCTTGTTGCCAAGAAGGCCAATGGCATCCTGGGGTGTATTAAGAGGAGTGTGGCCAGCAGGGCGAGGGAGGTTCTCCTCCCCCTCTACTCTGCCCTGGTGAGACCCCACCTGGAGTACTGTGTCCAGCTCTGGGCTCCCCAGTTCAAGAAAGATGAGGAACTCCTAGAAAGAGTCCGGAGGAGGGCAACGAGGATGATAAAGGGACTGGAGCATCTCCCCTATGAGGAAAGGCTGAGAGAGTTGGGCTTGTTCAGCCTGAAGAAGAGAAGACTGAGAGGGGACCTCATCAATACATACAAATATCTTAAGGGCGGAAGTCACGAGGACGGAGCCAGACTCTTTGCAGTGGTGTCCACCGACAGGACAAGGGGCAATGGGCACAAACTGAAACATAAGAGGTTTCAGTTGAATATGAGAAAAAACTTCTTTACTCTGAGGGTGATGGAGCACTGGAACAGGCTGCCCAGGGAGGTTGTCGAGTCTCCTTCTCTGGAGATATTCAAAGCCTGCCTGAACAAAGTCCTGTGTAGCATGCTCGAGGAGAACCTGCTATAGCAGGTGGGTTGGACTAGATGATCTCCCGAGGTCCCTTCCAACCCTTGTGATTCTGTGATTCTGTGTGAAAGATGAAAATATTAATTAATTAATGGTTTATCATTAATTCATTAAATTAATTTTTAAAACAAAGCATCAATTGTTATACAGAAAGTCACTCAAACTGCTTTCCGTAGAGCAGCAAACAGATTATTTTTTCTTTTGGAGGGAGGAAAATCAGTTCACTAAAAGCAAGGTCAGATTTCTGTGAGGGGAGGAAACTCTTCTGGAAATATAATTTACATTGGTGAAGTTGGCTAGAAGACATACTAAGTCACCCTACAAAAAGTATACTTGTCCTTAAATGTGATTTTAGGATGGAGCAGTTTGGAATGCAAATTTTATTAAGTAAGCAAAATTAAGACTAGGGAAGAAGAAAGTCTGTAATTTGAAAACATTGACATGTTATTATAGCATGAGGTATTACCTCTTGGTTGCCGAAAATATGCCTGCCTATAATTGCTAACATGCTTTGGATTACTTATTCCCCTATTTACTGATTACTGTATATACTTTGTGTATATAGACAATAGTATTATGTGACATGACTGAGCCAGGCACTTTGGTGAAGGCAGTTAGAAATGAAAAAACAGAAGGCCAGTTATTACAGTTACTCAAAAAGCCAAAGAACTGGGCTTTCTACAGGCATGTGGATGGAGAAGGAGCGGGTGAATACTAGTTATAAAAGAGTGGGAGTGAAATAGCTCTAGATGAATATACTCACTGCTTCAGCCTTCCTGAAATTAGTGGTAGGTAAGACAGATGTCTAAGACCAATGAAAGATGAGGGAGTTGGACAACTAAAGATCAGTAGAGTCCAGACAGGGAAAAATACATTATCAAATCTTTGAAGAAAGAAACTAAAAACTCTCCTTTGGAAAAAAAAAAATTCTGCACCACCTAAAGGTGTTTTAACATTTATATTTTTTTATTTTTTCCTACTGTCCTTACACAGAGTTATAATAAGTTTGAAATGCATTCTGATAACCCCGCCCCCAAAAAGCTACTAACAATATTGTAAGCCAACAGCCAATGTGTCCTGGAGGACCAAAGTAGCAGCTACCCTGTAGCAACTTCCAGCACCCAGTAATCCCAGTTTAAGATAGGATTCATTCAGCATGCAGAACACAATAAACCCACACATAAACCAAACCTGCACGTCACCTACTCTTGCTGTCCAATTAATAATGCTAATAAAAGGGTATTCCTGTTTGTAAAGGCTAGCCATGTTAGCCTATACATTAGTATTCAGGACGGTGTTCCCCTCAGGCTGAAATATGCTGTGTGCAGATGGCATCCGAAAGCGGTGTGTGCAGTTTCAGCTCCAGGGTTGGGGATGGTGGTTCTGGCTCCATCAGGGCTCAAGTAGATTTTCTGGGTGAAGTGAATACCACTGTGGAGCACAAGCCCCTCACATTTTAAAGCTACTCTTTGGACTTCAGTAATGTTGGAGTAGGGTTTAATCTTACACTGCCACTCTCTGTGGTGGCGTCCATTTCTGGTCAGACTTAAGACACAGTCAGACAAAAGCCACTGACCAAATGATACATCAAAGATGAATCTTGTTACTGACCTATTTTCTACAAACCTGCATGAAATGTGTGTGTGCTCCCAGTTTTAAAGAAAGTCAAGTAGCTGATTTCCACTGCTGCTATTCACAACCTGTGACAACCTCCGTTAGTGACAGAGGGCTGGTAAAGCCACGAGAAGATTTGTGAACATGACACTTGGAGTAATTTTTGACATTCCTATGATATATTTAGGGAAAGGAAAAATACTTTGCACTCCTTCTTCAAATCCTTCCCTAAAACTTCCTGCACATCTTCTGGATGCCTAAGAAACAGCCAGTACCAGCTGGGTGTGGTTGTTGGCACGCACTGGACCTGCCTGCCTATAGCATTAATGCATGAACACCATTGCATGTATCTGTGATTAAAGTGCTCTGGCACCCATGTCCACCTTGTCTCTGCACTGTCTAGTTGGCATTAAGTGGCAGCAATGGGCCATGAGTGTGCCAGCAAGCATTGCTGCTGGTTGTGGCAACTAAATTGACCTTACGCCAGCCCAGTGCTGCCTCACCTGCACTGGGTGGCACAAGTGGCCTTGGGCTGCAAAGGGGAATGGGTTGTACTGTATTCGTTTCAGAGGTATCTTGGCACATCAGTTTACATGGCACAGGGATAGGCACATCATGAACAGAGTTTGGGAAATGGGTGTGTTTTCAACAGCCGGTGCAGTTGAACTGGGCTGAATTATGTCCATCACAGCTTTGCTGTGTTTACACGGTGTCAAGAGAAACTGAGATCTTGGTCTTCAGCTGAGGCTCTTTAGACTGCGAGAAGTAACAAGAAAAGCATAAGATAATAATATAATGTTGTAATTTGTAGACTCTGGTCTTATATTATAATTCCCTAAAGTGAGGATTACACTTTTTGTGCTTCATGGCATGCTGCTTAACTTGGTTTGTCCCCAGGTTTGAGGGGCCAAAGTTCATCCTTAACATGTTGGCAGTCCCTCCTAAAGCTCAGTATCAATCTCTCAAAGATCTTTCTTTATTTTAGTTTTGTTGAAATGTCTTTCAAATGATTAACCTATTTTCTGCAACCAAAGGTTAAAAACAAAATACCAAACAAAAAGCAACTTTACCTTCAGAAAACTAAAAGCTTTCAACATTTTCTCTGCATGTCAAACCCCCCACTACCTTTGTTTCAGACAAAATAAAACAAACTCCATTTTTCAGTTGTACTGTGTTGCCAGAAGTAACTAGTTGTGCTAACATTTTTGTAGCTGACCAAAGAAATACATGCTGACTAACTGCACTCTTAAGAGATTGCCCCAATATCACAGGAAGGTCTGTAGCAGACTTGGAACAGAAGTGTAAAGTGCTGTATGCAATTCCCACTTGTACCTTTGTCAAAAAAAGGAAAAAAACAAAACAAAACCACAAACAACACATCAAGCTCTCATTCCCCTGGATATGAATCATTTGCTTGTTATTTTTGCAGCTCTTCTTATTTCAGCTGTTTTGGAGGCTGCATGACTTTTTATTGGGTGAACTTTGCAGATTCAGGTCTGAGTTTTTTTTCAAAAGTACTTTTTCTAATTGTTACATATTCTCTAAAGTAACACATTCAAGGAAGAAACAGCCTCTGAAAGCTCTTTTGCAATGTGATTGAAATACTTTCAGTCATTAAAATGTTTTGCCTTGTGAGCGAAGGAAATGTTTGGTACAGTTTTGTGTTATATTTATATATTTTACTTGATTTTAATGCTTGGAATACATACCATTTTATGTTTTGTTTCCTAGCTTTTCCAAGTAATTAAAAAATAATAAAATATAAAGTGTAAATTTGCTTCAGCCTATTTATTACATCCCAAAAGAAAAAAACCCAGCTATTAATGGCCAACACAATCAATCAGACTCCCTGTGGTGCAAAGTATTACAACAACAGAATACAGTTCTTGGCAATTAGGTTGTGCCCATCTTCTTATTGAACAAAATGAACATGCTCTTATAGCAGAGATAACATTACCAGCTGAGCTTCATGGATATGCATACTTTCTAAAATGATTTATTTCTTTCTATGGGTTTTGTGGCAACTCAACTATTCTGGAGCTTGGTTTGGTTTGATTCTGATTTGTTTTGATTAGTTTGCCAGCACTAATGGAAAGTATGAAGTTAGAAACAGGTTTCAGAGAGTTGTAGTCACATTAGCCTTTTCTCTCTTTTTTTGAGTGTAAATAAATGTGAATGTGACTCACCCTTATGCTTACTGAGAGAAGACCAGCAAGGACTGGACATCCCCCAGTGCACCCAAAGGGGGGAGCATGAGCAGAGACTGGCTGCCCACTTGCTTCAGTGGAATAGCACAAGGAATGAGAACTGTTGAGAGTTACAAGTAGGTGCTGGCAGGGCAGGTAAGTGGAAGGTGCAATACTGGGTACCTGGCAGCGGAAAAATCATTGAGGTCATGATGGAAACGATATACTTAGGATCATGGGAAAACAATGAACTCCATTGTTGATGGATTTTTATTGTTCCCCTTGAGGCAAATTAAACAAATGTTTGTGTTTAAATACATATATATATAAACTATTAACGAATAATGCATTGGACAGAATCCTATGGCCATAAGTGATGCTACAAGGAGACTGCAAAGATGTGGCATGAGCTGATTCCTTAGATAAACTTGCAGCAACACCAGTTCTGAGAGAGGTTGCAAGGGGCGCCTTAGCCCAGTCTTGGGTCAATTCCCCAGCCCAGCTCTGCTGCCCAAAGGTCCCCTGAGCTTGGGCCCTTAAGTGCTCCCATTCCAGGATGACTGCAAGTCAATGAAGAGGCTGTTTCTTCTTTCATCACCCAGGGAAACTTCACTCCCTTGCAAGGAGTCCTTTTGTCTCTGGCTGCTCTTTCCAGACAGTTTAACCCCTTCTGCAGCTGGACTGTCTTGCCCTCCATGCCAGATCATTCCTCGGTCACAAATTACCACTGCTGAGAAATTTCAATTTGTATTTCCCCTTCACCATATAAATGCAACTGTAGGGTTTCCAGTCCACTGACTGAGGGGAGTAAAGCAGCTTATACTTTCTCAGGCATTGAATACAAACTCTGGGTGAGCCAAAATGTTATGAGCTACTGCCCTTACCAGAGAGCAGTGCAGAGACACACCATCACAGAAGAAGCCCTGCTCGTGTGGCCTTGGCCTCTGCCTCTGCCACTTTCTGTGTGCAAATGGGTGCAATATGCTGCAAGCAAAGGTGATGCCATGGCTGGCCAAAGGGAGAAGGAAGAAGCATCCAGTCCTCCAGGAGAGTGCACAGGGACTGATGGCAGTGCTCTGTTCAGCCAGACATACATGGCCTGGTTCATACCACTGTACAGATATACCAGCACCCATCTGATTCTCACTGCCACTGGCTACAGATGCAGCTCCGTAGTCCTGCTTAGCCTCAGATATAGCACCTGTTCACACTCCAGGAAAAGAGCATTTTTGAGCAGAGATTTGAGACATACTTATGTCTCAAAAAAGGGACATTATTTTGGTAGAAACCTTTTTTTTTCCCTCATAAATGAGAGTATTGTGTTCAGTCACGAATATCTCTGCTCCAGGAAGCATTCTTTCCTGCAACTCACCCCAGAACTTCTTCATACAATCAATCTGATGGGAAGTGGTGAAGGTGTACGGGTACGCCCAGCTGACTCCCCTGACAGACTAAAATGATGATAGACACAGCTTGGGTTTGATCCCAGGTGCTGAGCAGGTGGATCACAAGTAAATCACTGCATTCATCTCCTTCACAGCTCGATAGCTCACTACAACTCTGTATGGAGATGAAAATATCCCATAATTTCAAAACACTGTTCTGAAGATTACACTCATAATAGAAACTTTGTAGTCAATAGAGAAAAAAACAACAAACAATACCAATAGCTATCTGGGACAGTGTAAATCACAGCAACTAGGGATTAAACTGCAATATCTAATGCCTTCCAATGTCACCTGGTCTTGTGCTATGTTCTTGTGGTATGGGAATAAGGGGCTTAAACCTCAAACTTGCTGAGCATCTACTAAGTGCTGAGTACTCAGTGTTTACTGACTTCTGTAGGAATATATGCTAACACACAAATCTATATAATAGATTTCTGATGATGCAATATAATTTAGCAGAAGATGGTTTCTATATTATGTAGCACTTCGAAGATGATGATTCTGCCTTGCTTACTCCATCCCTGAGTTCTGTTTATTATGTACTAAACAAAATATTTTACTAGTGTAAAGTTGATTTTTTTTTTTTCTGTGGGACAAGGGTAAATAGAATAATAACATTGTTAAAAACAATGAACACATTAATTAACTTCACCGTGGCTAGGTGTTTGACTTTGGATCTATCAGCCAACATTTTTTGCCAAAACACAAGATTGAGTAGATATGGATATAATTTAAAAAATGTAATTCCCCTTTGAGTAATGAGAAAATTGATCTCTCATATGAGAGAAAACACAATATTATTAATTATGTGCCTGGATAAAAGAATATTTGGTTTTTATGCTATGCAAATTATAATTCACTTTCTTTAGCTTTCTGTTTTGTAATTCCTATATTAATGTTTTCTTAACCATTCTTAAAAGATGACTCCTGAATTTATTGCTGCTCTTTGTTTTCTTCTTCTAAAAAGTTCCTTTTTGTATATTTGCCTTGCATATGTTTTAACAAGTCTCCCTGATGCCCTGCTTCCTTCCTTCTTTCTCTACCACTATATTTAAATTCTGGTGTTCTGAAATAGATTTTTATACTTACAAAATAGTGAAGACTCTTTTTTTCTGGCCTGAAAGGAGAGAGCTCTTTAGGTTGCTAAGTCAGGCAAGCCATTGAAACTTAGTTATCTTGAAGCAAGAGGAAAACTTGCTTTGGGTTGACCTTTGATTGACATAAGGGGAGAATCAAGCAATATTTAATATAAACATAATAAGATTCTTACAGATGAAGTAATGTGCCAGACTGACTTTTTAAAATATTTGTTGCTCTTTTCCCCTGCAGACAGCCATAGCCTCACAGCAGAATCTCTGCTTATCCTAAATGAATTTTAAATGATTTGCCTTTGACAACTGAGTGTTACTTTAATCTGAGAGAGTAATGATTTTTTTTTTCATATTTCATTTTATTTTGCCTTTAATTGAAGGAGAGGAAAACCAGAACTTTTCAGCTGACTGTAGCTGTTATATTAGCAAACACTAGAATGATGTTTTTTTACTGCAACCTGTTAACCAATCTTTAGAGAAAAAATGGAGATGTGGCAGAATTAATTTTAGTTTTATGTTATATGGTATGGCAACTATAAACAGGACTGTGTTGATGTTTATTGTCTCTTTTGTGGTGTATTTAATTGCTTGTTAGCATTACAGAATGTGTTGCATGTGTGCACAGGAACCGCTGATTTAGATAGATGTAAAAGTGTAGGATATTAGAGGGATGCTTTTACTATTTTTACTGCTTCCTTCACCCTACTAAAAATTTTTAAAGTTTCCCCACAAGCTGAAATCTTCAGTAGCTGACACACAGTCCTTTCTGTGAGCTGAGAGAAGTGGGAGCTGCAGGAATAGTTCGCCAGTGGGCAACGACCAGGGCTCCCAGGGGCTCAGTTTCAGGCTGGCATTCGGACCACTAAACCACCAGCTGTGATTTGGTAATGTCAAACGCAAGGAACTCCTCACTGCATCCTCTACAGCTAATGGGGCTCTGGCATGACTCTGCTGCCTTGTCCCTGGCACCACTGGTGTGGGTAACAGCCACACGAGCTGTTGGCGAGCCACTGCTATGTCACGCACTCAGGAGTGCTGCCGTTGCTCCTTCCAAGTGAGCGGAGGCATCTCAGGAAATGCCCACATCTGCCAGGAATGATCATTTTGGTGACTGTCTGAGGAGGACCTCCCCTACAAGGAAGAACCTACAGCCTGGGAATATATGATGGGTGAAAGTGCAGCAGCTTGCAGACAGCATGAATTTGATGCAGAGTAAACAAGTGTTTCCCCAGGCTGCAAGAAAATCTCTATAGTCCCAGCTTACCCTCTGTTCCTCACCAGCCTTCACCCTGCTCATAAACTATTAGCGTCTTCTTACTTAATGAAGAATTGTTATTCCTTTCGAAACATGCATCTTTTCTGCTTCCTCCTTTTCCACCCAATCTTCATTGCTTTCTTCTTTTCTTTTCTCCTACCTGTTCTCTCCAACTTCAAAATCTCTTTCCAAACACAGAAAGCTCAAGAGGAGTAATTGTGAAGTATTTCTAGGGAATTCTTCTCTTTCTACAGGAAAATTTCATATAAAGTTATCTATACTGAGGAAAAGCTTCTCCTTTTTTGGACATATTGTCCCAGGCCACTTTTTTTTTTTTCCATTTTGCACCTGTACAGATATCAGCCACTGCTATAGTCCTTCTGGGCAACATCATGAGTCAATATCAAAACTTCCATTTTGTTTAGAAGGACTCCTCGTGAAATAAACCATCTTTTAGAGGGCTCTACTTAGAGCAGTATGGCCTCACTGTCACCTCCAAGTAGAGTGAGCAAGAACCAGTTTAGAGCTTGTCAGCGAAAGCTGGTTATCACTTACAGTCGCAAGGGGATTTTTGGTAAACTTTGGAGGTGTTTTTCTGCATTTCAGAAGGACTTCAAATGTTATCAAAAACCTCTCAGTTTTCATTCTAGTTATCTGATAGGCAAACCCAAATTGGGGGGGGGGGGATGAGCTAAGCTATCTTTTTTTTAGGATATGTGATTAAAAATTATTTTAGATTAAAACAATTTTTTATTCTTTGTTATATTTTTATGAAAGAAAGGCAGAAGGAGAAGGGTGGAGGAGTCTGTTAGGCAAAAATGGAAGGAAATTAATCTGTATTTGGATGCAAAGGGATGTGGAGTTTTCAGGACAGTAGCAGGGTTTTTCACATTGTTTCAAGAAGCTGTAAGTTTGAAAATAGACATTCAGTGAAGATAATAAAGAGGTATTCATTAATATGCCAAGAACTTCTGTGTACTTCTGTAATCATGCGGTTTTCTTAAATCTCTCTCTGATTTATAATAGCAGAATAGATATAACACCTTTTAACTTAGATATGTTGCCTCACTTCCCAAATCAGAAGAAAAGAAGACTATAGGCAGGTGAATAGTTTTAGTGACTTCTGATTTCAAAATTATTTATCTGAATTATTTACTGAAGACTCGATGACTAGTGAGGCTAATCCCTTTTAACAGTTTCTGTTGACATCAGCTGTGGGTTTGTCTGATGAAAAAGAGGACAGTTTACAAATTCTTCTCTGTAAAAGAAAATATCATAAACTCATAATGCCTTTCAGTCAGGAAGAATGGTTTGGCTGTGTTTTTTCATAGCCTTCAAACACAGTTCACAATTCTTTCTTTATCGCTACTCCCTTCTCATAAGGCTATATCCCTCAGCCACTATAATTCAAGTAGAAGTAGGACTGAGGCAGGAAAGGGAAGAAGAAAGTAAGAGAAAGGAAAGCAAGGAAACCTAGCATTTATATGATTCAATAAAACATTGGTATATAAGTAGTTCCAGATCTTGTGGGGTTAGGTATTAACTGGTATGGTGTAATTATTTTTATTTTTTTTTTTACTTTCCCTTATGGACTGCTCCATTAAGACAAAAAACAAACAAACCACAACCTTATGAAATGAAAAAGGTTAAAATCATTTACAAAAAGAAAAAAAAGAAAGTTGGTTTGGTTTTTTTTTTTTTCCCAGACAAAACACTGGGGAGTTTGCATCTTTCTGGGCAATACAAGAGACACAAATGTGAAATGCTTCTCACAAAACCAATTTATCCGTGGCCAACTTCAAGCAATGCTTTTACCTGTGTATTCATATCAGCAGGTTCTAAGAGCCACTCTTTTCCTAGCTAATGGAGGGAAGCAAAAGGTTAGAAAGAAAGGACATTGTCCACACCTTGAAGATGCCTTGTTTTTTTCCCTTAATTGTATGTTGAATTGAACATGAGGGTGACTTCTTTGGCACATCTCAGCACCAGCTGAACACATTAATTTTTCCTCTAAAATACTTTCAGCATTCAGTCTTTCATGGCTAGGCTTGCTATTTGTGAATTAGGAGGTTCATCCAAGTTAGTATTTCTTTTTGTAGGTGGTGGCTTACAAACAATGAGAATGGAGCTTAACTGCTAGGTGAGAAATTTTTGTAGACCTTAGTGTTGTTATTCCTGGAAGACAGTGCTTAAAAGTGTCAGTTTATTCTGAATACCTAATCATGCCTAGTAGTGTAAGAGGTTGTATGTTAAGGGGTCAACATATTATTGTAGAAATGGATTTTTACTCCACTGACATAGCGGAGTCTGTGCTATGGGAGGGTGAACAATAAAGAGAAAAACAGAACAATGACTGAGGCCATAACTTCAAGAGCTGGACATATGGCTCAGGGGACCATGAGAGGCTGAAATGCAAGCAAAGCACTATGAGAGCAAAGCAAAGGGCCAGAGCCTTGCACTCACATTGAACCAAACAAGGAGGGAAAGGATAGAAGTATTGCAGAA
Organism: Butorides virescens; assembly: GCA_017310255.1. Taxonomy (NCBI): domain Eukaryota; kingdom Metazoa; phylum Chordata; class Aves; order Pelecaniformes; family Ardeidae; genus Butorides; species Butorides virescens. The sequence continues at coordinate 98,585 of JADKXX010003666.1, forward strand.
AGCAACAAAATACAACTGTAAAAAGGTCTTGGAGTGAATCAGAGATTGCTCCTGTCCCCCCCTCCCTCCACCTATACGATAACCAGATGCTGAGAGTGTCATTCACCTTACTGAATGAAGATTTTTGGGTTGCAGTTCTTTGCATTTTATCAAGTCACCCAAAGCCCTTTTGCAGCACTGAGACCCAGTCAGTGGTGTCTAGAGTACACTTCGTCTCATCCTAATGCAGAGATCTACATTGTTCAAATAAATAGCACCCTCACAGTGGGTTTTGCTCTCTCTATGGGCTGTGGAATGAGCCTCAGCTGATTTATGCCTGAACTTTACCAATTAAAATTAAGTGAGGCAAATGGTCCCCAAAACGACCAACTGGAAATTACTCGCAAAAAGTTGTGCTCCGCCTAACATGTTTTTTCTTATTGCAAAATCAAACCTGGATAATCTTTCATTGCTTGTCAACATTTTGTTTAGATTGAAGGTGAGGTAAGCGCAATTACACTTTCTATAGCCAGCTCCAGCTCTGAGGGAAACACACTTAAACCTCTTTTTTGAACACCATCAGGGCTTCTTTGAACTTTTATGACTTGTAATGGACTTCTGTGGGCACTAACATTGCCACAGGAGAGGTGGGATACTGTGCACTGCTGTCTCTTGAAATTCCTCCTCAGCTCTGGTCCATAACAAAATGCCTCCTATGGCAGGGTCAGGGCCAGTGTCAGAGCAGAAAGCATACAGATATGCAAAAACCACATCCCAACTTCACACAGACGTTTTGCTGGAATAATTCATGTCTCATATCCAGCACTAGAGTGACAGAAAGAGTTGTATCATCTACGGTATAAAAGCAGTGCAATGTCAACTTCCTACCTTACCCTTGTTCCTATGGGAAAAGTGATAAATGCACTCTGCTTTGCTTTGTTCACCTCATGACACTCTGCTTGTAGTGATATTAAACATATTCTTTTGTGATATTTAAGGATGATTCACAGCTAAGCTCTCCAAAGTTTCTATCAGATGTGTCATCCGATTTAAAGTATAGACTCCAGAATTATGACATGACACAGTCTCTCGTTAATTATGGATTTGCAATTACGCAATATTTTTGTATCTTTGTCAGGCAGTGCCATGGTACTTTTAGTTTTGCTTTTACTTTGTCTTTATTACCTTTTACTTATTTTACAGTTGAACTCTTTGTATCTGAGACAGCATCTCTATTTAAAATATCATACCCCTAGAAATTACTTTTACGTGTTTTATGTTACCTTGAGTTTAAAACCCATTCTTTTCTCTTAAGCAATAAATAATTACATATTGCTCCCGATGATTGACAGTTTGTTGAGTACAGGATCATGAAATAGTACCCTGAATATTACAAAGCAAGTCCCACCTAGTCTCAAGGTTTCAGGAGCCGTCACACAGATCAGTCATTTTGTGTTATAATCATAAAGGCCTCCCAAAATTATTTAAACAATAGTAAAAGAAAACATATCTTTCACTTGCAGAGTGTAACTTGGTCACCATAATTGTGGGTGAGGCAATAAGATATCACAAGGGATAATAACCTCAAGACATTTCAGATTTCTTCTTGTTTGCTGGGTTTTTTTTAATCTTATTTGATATGACCTCTAAGTAAGAGCAGTTCTATAAAATGAAGTAAAGCTCTGTATGATCGAACCCTTCGTAACATGACCCTTTTCAGGACTTCTTCAAAGGGCAGAACTTTGAGCATGCAGCAGCTGCAGATGTACGGCTGTACCTTTTCACCTCAGGAGTGTGCACACAAGGAATAGGAAGGCATACTAAACCAACAGTGAGCCTTGCCTCTCATCAGGTTAAGTGATTGATATCCCCTTTCGCTGATAAGTGCAAAGGTCCTCCCAAACTGTCTAGCTTTGGGATAGAAACGATTTATTGTGGCAAACTTAGCTACTCCACCATTTTTACAGCTCACTGTCTCTTTCAGACTAAATTCTGGGGAAGAAACTCCCACCCTATATTTGCATATTCACAGTGATATGCTGCAGGTTTTGTTGAACAAGATCTCATTTTTAAAGAATATCAAAACTCTGAAAAAAAAAAAAATGTTCTGGCCAATAATATTCCCTGTTGTTACTGAAAGTTTGGCCAAGACCTTCTGAGACATCAAGATGAGAGTCATTTTAAGAGCTTAGGTTTTTAGCTCAGAGATATCAGACAGGGATTATTTATATTATTCCTATGCAAAACCAAGCAGAGAGTGATAAGCATATTGTAAGTTGGTCAAAATGACAGATGAGGTGACATTTCAGAAAAAAAAACTGCAACAAAAGACATGCAAAATTAACATTTGCACTCATTGCACAGACAATAGTGTTTAGCAAGCATGGTCATATATTCAACTTAAGCTAAGCTAGAACAATCCACCAAAACTAACAGATCTGTTTTGTATGATTTGCATGCTGAAAAGGTATTCCATTTAATGAGACTCACTCACATAGAACTGTAGGAAATGAAAAACTAAATCAGACCCCTTGACAAGCCTGGAGAATTAAAACTCAAACCTGCTAATATAAAGACAATACTACCATACACTTTAGTATCATATTTTATAAACAAAAATGTAGTACTGGAAACCAGAGCTAGATAAAAATTCCAGTGAAAATGCTTCTGATTTTTCTGAACAGAGAAGGTCGATTTTGAAGAAATAATTTCCTTTTTTTTCCCCATTAGAATGTGACAGTTTTGATGATCTTGGCCCACAATGGAAAAGAAATTCAGCCATGTTTTTGTCAATTACTAAAGAAATCACTTTATGCTCACACTCCACAGTTTGCTACACAAAGAAAGTGGTTTGGCCATGGTACAAAGCCTTAGAGCTGCCCTGTTGCACAAGAGGAAGATCTTTGAAAGCTTTATGCTTTCAAATATTTGAAACATTTGGAAGGGAGAAAAATTTCTTGTTGCTCAGTTCCATCCCCAAATTTTTCACTGTTTAACTACTACATAGTACGGTGATTGAAAAACTTTTTTTTTTTCATGTATAATTATATTGTCTATCATCAGCTGAAGTAGCTAAGCAGTGGACAATGACCTCTATTTTTCCCAGTCTCCAAGAGCTTTAACTAATGGGAAAGATGCCAGTCTGACAGGGATGCTTGTTCTTCAAAGCGAAGAGGGAAATCCTTTGCATTGAAAATCTTTGCTGATATGAGGAGGTCAGTCATCTCCTTCTCCATTCACTCTCACTATGGAAGAGATTGAGGAAGGAGCTCGGCAGAACCGAAGCAGTTACAAGTGCCTTGGGTTATGTTGTGCAACATCTTTTTTTCTGGTAGAAAGAACCTAACACTACTGTGGCTGCTTTCATTTGTCAGATGGCCTTAAATTAGGCACAGTTCTGCATTACACACAGCCAGAGTGAGACACAGTAGGATTGAGGGGGCAGAATTTCTCTGACCACCACACAGTGTTTTGTTTCATGTGCATTGCTTCATGCACATTTGCTGATTACATTGCTGTTGACACAAATAGTATCTCCTTTAAGACAGGAGGTGAATCACTGTCATATCTGTGAGCCATATTGCAGTGCTGCATTACTTTGCCAATATTATGCACTTTACTATGCATTACACTCCTGTGGTTTCTCTGATGATGTTAGTATCCACAGCTGTAGTGGAGCAGCAGGGAGCAATCACACACTACACACACAACACGGCAGTACAACACACCCACCTCTCCACCACGCTGTTGGTAGATGGTCTGGAGAAAAGGTCTAACACGTGATCTTCTTCCAGCCCTGGGACTGCTCTGCTGTCCCTCATAGCTGCTGAGGTTGGTCAGCAGCAGAGGTAGGTCACTGCATGGTAGTGTCATTTTGAAATCATTTACAGAAAGATGGAAAAGCAAAATATCAATTGCAGTGTTTCTCTTCAGCTAGTAATGAACAATATCTGTTGGGGATATAATGCGTGTGGTCATTTGCACAAATGTACTTACTGCCAGGCACTTATATGTACACTACCACTTCAGTGAAATAATATTTTCTGCTTCATAAAAGAAGAACTACTTGTTGCTATGGTAGTACATAGAATCAGAAAACACAAGAGGTTGGAGTTATTAGAATTTAGATTAGTCCAAGATATTTTAAATTTAAGTCAGTTTTTTAGCCATGGTGTAGGAAAGAAGAAGGATTTGTGTGTACCGCAAAAATCCCCACAGAGACTGAAGCCAACAAGAACTTTTTCAATAGCTGGTTTGTGAATAATGTTGTATCACAGTCCTTTCAACACAGATATTTGGGTGAAAATATTATTGCAGATTTTTAATTATTTTCCTGTAAGGAGTGAAAGGCCTGAATTTGTAATCAGGTGGAATTTTCATCTGAAGCAATGGTAGCTGTGTGCATAGGCAAAATCTGACTTTGTCCTGCAACTGAATACAAAATAAACAATTTAAAGATAATATAATGTTGCTGATTATATGTCTTTATTTATATTTGGACAGTGTTCTGAAGCCATCATAAGGTTGTAAATCCTTCAAACATGGATTTACCCTGATACAAAATGGATGAAGAAGCTAAGGCTGATAGCTATGGTCTTCTGATTACAGCAGTCATACAGATCATTTGATTATGACCATCCACCTAATTATTTTCAGATCACTCATGTCAGTTTTAAATCTACCATCACAATTATTTTTAAATCAATCACATCAGCTTTAAATCTGCTGTCACAAATCACCCTATTTCTTGGGGGCTTCACAAGTCACCTCTAGCTGCCTAGCATTTCTCTATACATTTGCAACTCAGGACTTTAGCCAGATAATTTTTTTTACGCATATATTTCCTGCCTTTCCTATTTTTCAGCAGTCTTCCTCCATCACTAGAGACAATTCGAATAAAAATATTGTTCTATTTTTCAGGACCTCTGATAAAGTCACATACTTCTCTTCATCTTTCTCCTCGTGAAGGTTGCCATAAGAGCGAATGAGATGTTATTGCTTTCTGTTGTTTTACTGAAATAGCTCTTTACGGGTACCATTACCAGGAGACGACTTTCCTAATAATATTTCTACAAATATTGGTATTCAAAGCATCTTTCAAAATTGCCCTCTCTGAATGCCCATGTACTGAAGCCAGTGAGCAGCACTCAAATTGCCTTGTGGCTCAGTTATGTTCTGCGCTTCTTGTGACATTTCTCAAAATGGTTTAATGACCCTAAAGGATCTTGGAGACATGATACATGTTTTCCAATAGTGTTAGAGTAAGTTACAAATAAATTCTGTAATCCAGTAACTTTTTATTTGACATGGCAAAAGCTAGATAGCTGGCTTCAGGGTTAAAAATATCTGATGGTCTTCAAGAAATTCTAAACAATTACTCACCCAAATTATCAGTATTTTATATTTACAGTGTATGCTCTAATTAAACACATGAATAGTTTTAAACACTTGAGTTGTTCTTGCTGAACAGACTAAAATCACTTTGCAGTCTTTGAATGTTTAAATATCTTTATGAATTGGGGTCTAAATTTACTGCTGAAGTATATATGCTTGTCGTAGTAATGCCTGCCTTTTAAAAACTGTATTTTCAAATGATAAATACTGGGTTGTGACTCCAATCTGGTATTTTGGAACAAATACTTTGCAACTCAAGGTGGTGCTTCTCACACTCTTTGTGCAACTGTGTTCAAAATACTGCAGGGTTTGTGGGTTTTTTTCATCGTATCAGTGATACAAATACTGAGATTTAAAATTGCTAAAGATAGTCTTTACAGGTATAAAATGAATAGATTAGGCCTACATCTGTCTAAATTAATGATTTGCTGTTTACTTCCTGATCACATGTTCTGCCATGATATCTTTTAATCAGTAAATGCAAGGAATAATCAAGAGAAATTTGTATGTGGCGGAGCAAACAAAACAGCAAAGGGGCTTTTTTTACACTCGAGTGTGGTGCAAGACCACAAAAGGCATTTATTATGAATGTACTCTGGTGGTTTCACCTAATTCCCTACTGTACAACAAGCAACAAAACCCAAGAACTTGTGATAATATATGAAGCAAGTTTTATCTTGTGCTAGAACATTTTGAATTTGCAAAATTCTGTGTTCTTGTTCACTCATGACAAACTGAGAAAAACTAAGGTGAGTAAATGTGAATGTTAATTATTTAAGGTTGCGGTTTATATAAAAAAAAGTGATATCAACAATACAATCATATTTATTCAAGATACTGAAGATTATCAGTGCCCACTAGTGCATTTCTTTCTGGATTCTCTGAAGCCAAATTAGCTGAATGTTTCCTTTTTAACCAAAAATATTTACTGTAACGCAGCTTTAGATGTAATAATAATTAAGCATCCATTAATTTATCTAACTAATTATACTGTAATTACTTTTGTATGACATTTTTTGAGGAAAAAGTTATCTTCAGTCCTGGAGTCTTCTTGTGCCATTCTTTACAGCATCTTGTCCCAACAATAAACAATTCTGCAATTGGAATTTGGTAGCTTCCTAAGAATTAATTTTCATATCTCATGAAACATAAGAGAATACTGACAATTCTAGTTCACAGTGGGATGAGATAAGGATATTCGTAATTTTTCAGTGACCCATTCTTCAAAATAAACAAAAATCTACCAACAAACCAGGAGAAGAAAAGAAAAAGGATGGACAACCTCCATTCTCCAGGAATATTTCTTTTTACAGATACAACCAGAAATTTCAGCCTAGTATTGAAAACTCTTTCCTAGTGGTATTTCTTGTTGAAATTTATGTGCTTCTACAAACAGACAAACAAAACAGAAGTTTTGATTGATAGGAAATTGCCAAATACCTATAACTACAGTACTACTACTGAAGCAGTAAACATAAAGGAATTACATGCCTCATTCTGAGATCAGAAATGTTTCATACCCAAATACATCATATGCCATTGTCATATAGTATTACGTAAATAAATAAAAGATTGACTGGTAAGCTGAAAATTTATGGTGCTTCCTCCTCCCCCTTTTGCCTCCCTCCCCCCCACCATTTACACTACTTTCTATGTATGAATTTGGCTAATGTGAGATCAGAATGAGATAAGAAATATATGCTTTCCTTTGGGGCTCTTCTTGAGCTGTGAAATTATGAATGGCTAGAGAAGAACATCAAAACTGAGCAAGAAATCATGCAAAGGACACAAAAAACAGCTCACCGGTGTTTGGAAAATAGGAGTTCTGTGATACTTATGAAAAGAATACATAGGAAGATGGTAAAAAGGAAAGCACTTTTCAAGTGCATTACAGGTATCAAACTTAATTTTCACTGGTAGAAGCTGAAGTAGCACAGTGGCAAGACAGGCTTATAGTTCATGTATTTGAAGAGAGCAAATGTCAGGGTATCAAAAGACAGTGCAAGCAAAGTAAAAATAATAACTACTTGTGGTATCATTTACTATACAAACTTGCACAAACTGCCGAATCCTGAGACACATTATAATGAGAAAACTGTAGATTTAATGTGGAGTTGTGTGTCATCTAGTAAAAAACACAGAAATTTAAGCAGTGACTGACAGATAAATGAAATTCTGAAAGATATGACCTAAGTCTACAAGTACACTATCTGGCTTCATCCTTCTATTTGGGACATCTTTTCTGCCAAGAAAAAGGTATTTTCCTGTGTGCCACTAGGTGAGTTTCTACCAGTCCAGGCTCCAGAGACAGCTGGTCCAAGTTGTTTCTTATGTAGATTAAAACAAGAAGTGAGGATGCACAGGTGGAGTGCAAGCAGGGTTATGAAAATGTAGGAAGAAAAAAAAAAAAGTAAGAACGGCTGCGCTAAATCAGATTAAATACCCATTTAGACCACCAGCATCTCCAGCAGGGGCTGATAGCACATGTCTAGGAAAAAGCAGAATAGGACAAGCTTATAGTAATATTCCTCCCCTCTGTTGTCCCAGCCTCCAAGGGTTCATAGCTCAGGGACTTCCAAACCCAGAGGTGGTATCTTTGTGTTTAAAAAAATGAAAGCAGTTAAACTAATGGAGATATCTGAGCAATGATCTCTCTGCTTAAGGAATACCAAAGCAGTTGTGATTAAGGTAAAAGAGATTCAGCTCTTGTTTCTTTCTGTAGATCATGTCCTGAACATGCATTGCTACTGTTTTAGACCTAGTTCAGATGTCATTACACTCAATTCAGGGAAGATGCATTACAAATATGTAACAATTACAGATACAGATGACATAGTTTACAGTGTTATGCTTTTCTAAAATACGTTTAAAGTAGAAAAACAATTGAAATATTGTCTCGTTTTAATAAGAAAAATGACAGAAAATTATTTTGTACTGTTAAAAACTGTTTTTATGAGTTAGTTTATCTGATGAAGAATAGATTCTTTCCAAAGTTCTTCTCAGGACAATATTTTGTCCTATCTGTAATGTTAATGTATGCTTAACTGATGACTAGGCAGAGAAGACTGTTCTTTGTTTACAGAGAATATGTAACACACATAGGTAACTGAAGAACATTTACTTCAAGAATAAAGAAAAAATTAAAAAGACAAATTGAATTTAAAAAAAAATAAGTACAGAAATATATATAGAATGGATTTCACTAATGTCATGCTAGACTTGGGATATAACATACAGCAGTTTTATACCTACTATTTTTCTGAATTCATGTCTGTGTCTCTGAGTTGGTTACAAGGGGATATACTTTTTTTTTTCTTCTAAGAAAGAGTTCATTATGATATAGAGGAATGTTCTAAAGGTGTTGTTTTTGAAAAAAATAATTATTTTGTACATTCATTCCTGATAGAAACCATTCACAATAGTTAATATGAAATAGAAGCATATTTTATATTAGTATGAAGTGCCTTTTGCATTTTTCCAACCAAAGCATTCAAACATTAAGGATGGTTAGGGACAAACAAGGAAAAACTCAGGTGGAAATTCCAAAATGATAAGAGCTTGTTTCTGCACTGTAAATCGAGACGAACAAACTTCAAAAATGCTTCGCTTTCTGTGACTCTTTGTGACTATGAACCTTACATCTGAATAGCAGAAAATAATGCTGTCAATACCTCCGACATTGCAATAGAAGATTTCTTTGAAACCCTCTCTTGATTACAATCCTATTATTTCTTTATTATACCCAAGAACCAGCAGATACACAGCACATTTCACCTGTTAACAATAGCTTTCCATGTCTTTGTTTTCTGACAGAATCTTAATGCTCTTTTAATGTATTCCCTTTCCTTCTGGTAAATGATTTAGAGGTCCCCTTTGGTAAAATCATTAAACATTTGTTTGCTAAACAAAAGTGGCCTTCTTAATTTTTTTAAAAAAAAAAAAGTCTGGTGTGTAGATATCATTCATTCTAGCATATTCTGAAGATTTTAAGGCAAGAGTGCATAGACAGAGTTAGGTGCAATTTCCTTCCTTGTCTTTACTATTAAGTAATCTAAATTGCAGAAATGCAAGGTGATTAACCAAATTATTCATCAGGACAATACTACCATTCCCTTCAATAGTGTGCAAAGAAAGCAATCAAACAAGCAAACAGTTGTATAACTTTATATAGCCTGGTAGACTAAAAGAAAACTCTCTTGGCAGCAGGTGGTGGATGCAATGAGGATATAGCAATGAACATAAAGAGGATTGGTGAGCAACAATTAGTAAGAAAAGTACATTGTTTCCCCATTCGGTACTTTGTTACTTATGCAACCACATTGAGAGAAGTCATTATCATACCAACAGTCATGTATTTCTTTCCTGAAGATGAAAGAAAGATCTCTGGAATTTTACAAGAAAAGATCTATTTCCATCAGAATGTAGATATGAAAAACCAAATATGTGAGTACCTATTCTGGAATGAAGTTCTATTGCACAGGTGACGAAATGTTGAGGAAAATGTGTGTTTATTTTTCTGTTTAGGAGTGTGATCCTGTTATATATCTATGTAAAACAGTCTGATTAAGTAGGCAGAATATTTGATGGAAAAAACTAGTTAGGTTTTGAGGTATAGATCCAGAAATTGAGAGTTAGGTACAGTTTTGTTAAACTCTGTATGACTAGAGACAGAGTAGCCACAGTACACAATAACTTCTCCAGGTTGTGTTATCAGTCTCTGATGCCAGCAAAACCCCTAAATCTGCCAGTTTTTCAAGATTTAGCCCTCCTGCTGTTTCCAAAGTCAGAATAATTGACTGTGTATCACCTATGACCTCTTACAAGAATCTCCAGTGCTATACATAAACATGGTGGGATTGTCTTAATGTGCAAAAAACATCAAGGTAAAATAAATAAGACAATACAACCTATCCTTGGTTAATTTTATGGAATAATTATGTAAGGTATATTCCACAGTCACATGGTACACGTTAGCCAATTAATCTTGTTAACTTATGAAAAGTTGGCATGACTCTTGAACATAACCCATCCTCATCCATATCAATTGCAAAGCTGAGATCACTTTTGTATCAGTTTGCAGACTCTGCAATGTCTAGCTTTTTTAATGATCCAGATTTCTTGTGGCAACAAGCCTAGTTACATTTCCACACAGGACACCTATAATCACTCAGCTGAAGTCTAAATGGGTGCAAATTGCATGTGGAGGAACTGTAAGGTGTATATTAGTTATGGTATGATGTCTTAACTTATACCTTATGAGTTTCAGCTCCGGGTTATTCCTAGATAGATTCCTGGGTATTCCTAGACATAAGGAGTGGGGTTAAGTAACTCTAAAGCTTAAGCAAGCTTAAGTATACAATTGTCTATCATATGCATAAGAAACAAAATGTGCCTGATAGCCAAAAGTCAGTTTGCTACACTACTGTATCTGATAAAACAATATAAAGGACAACAAGGGAGCAAGGGAGTGAGTGTGTGGCATAATCAAGAACAGTAAAAGCACTAATCTTGTTGGTTTGTAAATAAACCCCAGTGTCCAGATCTGCTACAGATTGTCATTTATTCTGCCTTATCTATGACAGCTTCCCAAATATTTTAGCAAATAATTTCTATTTCTCACAACAAGTTTCTAGCCCAGAGAGAAATGTGGACTCTTTTCCTCAAAAGAGCGAAAGAAGCACAAAAGTAATCCAGTCATTTTGCCCATATATAATGATCTCGTGACATCTATGTCATAGTTCTTGTCAGCTAATGCAGAAGAGCAATGTGATTCCACTTACGGTTTCCTATTTAATCACCCTTCATTTAGGAAAAAAAAGGGATGACTATGTAGGAGGACTAGTGAAATTACTACTGAAACTCTTTTGCTATAAAAGAAGACTAGTAAAATAGCAAAATGAGAAAATATGTGTAATATTCCATCTCCTCCTTTACTAATTATTTGTAATCTTGTATATGAGTAGAAACATTAAAAGGAAACTAGAAGCAGGGCTGAAGGTACCTGAAACGTATCCTCATTTCCGTAGAATGGGACACATACTCATATTCCAAGGGCTTTTTGATAGACTCTTTCTTCTCAGACAACCCTGGCTGTATTTTCACTATATTAACCAGAGCAAAGACTGGTCCTGTTTTCAAGAGCAATGCATTCTTCATGGCTTTTGATGCTTGTGTGTATAATGCGGTTGAACTCACTCCACTGTTTGTTGCCTGTTTTTCTCTTTTCTTGGGCTTGAATTATTTACTCCAGGATATTAAGCCAGGGTGCTTGACCTATACTCAATTTATATTGAATAAATATTCTGACTAGAATTTAGCGACCGAGTCTTCTATTTAGTTTACAACAGTTAACCTTTTATCTAGATATGAAGGAAAATAAGGTTGCTTACTTTGCCTTTCTTGGTCCACTGTCGTGGTACCTCATATACTCCTGTAAGAAATCCTTGTGCTCTTGTAAAGGCAGGTTTTCCTTAAAGGTTAAATGTTCCTTTTCCTGACACATTTTCTGTAAGAAGAATGTTACAGCAGCTTAATGATTCTAGTTCAGCTTTGCAACAGGGAAAGCTTAGACAGGTGTCTCAGGAGAAAATCCTCTAAAAATATGCTTGCAGAAATGTTGTACTAAGTGTTGAAAATTGGTTAAATTACTTGCAGTAGGTGGGGGCACATAAGTCTGTTTGCTTCTCTTCCAAATCCTATGACTCATGTTCACCTTCATAAAAGTTATTTTTGCTTTGGGAACCACTACAGTTCATCTTTACTTCTTCCAGCACTTTATAAGGACTTAGTAGTAAATCATCTGGACCCAACTACCTGATCTCTTGTATTGGTTCATCAACCTCTTTCTTTGCAATGTTAAATCATTTGTAAAGTTAAATAAAAAAAGTGAGGGAAATTATGGTGAATTCATGAACATATAACTAAATTAACTCCAAGAAAGTAATTCAGCTGGCAAAGGTGAGTGATATATATTTATTTTAAATCAGTTTTGTCAGAATATTCTATTAAATTAAATACAGAAGTTACAATTTAACGACGTGATTTCATTCTGTCTATTTAAATGGCTTGATTCATTAATTATTTAACGCAAGATTATTTAGCTTGAAATGAATGTGCAATTAAATCCAACTCTAAGTTGATTTGTATTATGCACTGCAAAATTAATGGCTTACTAAGTTTCTTATTTAGTATTTTGAATGGGCTGCAGCCAGGTATGTCAGGAACCTGTAACAAACCCATGCAAAGAGGCTGCTTCCTCACCTCCCAAAACCTCACTGGAAGCAATACCTACCTGCTGGTACACCATTTTCCAGATTTAGAGCTCTTCCTATTAGGGAACTGGGCAACTTGGGGACAGAGTTTGGTCCATTATACTTGCACCTCCTACCTGCTGCCTCTTAAGTATATAATTAAGCTGTCTGCAGCTTTTGTTTTGCAAATGTGCATTCATCCGATTCCTGAAGGGGGAGGGGAACCTCAGACCATTCTTTTTAGTCTTCAATTTTCCCATTAGGTTGTACTTGGAAAGGAAATTAAATTGGTGCTGTGCTGATGATTTATTGCAGGAAGGAATGCAATTTACACAGAAAAAAAGTGCAATTTTAATTTTACACAGTTCACTAACAGCATATTCATATGTTCTGCCTATAGGTGTTGCAGTAAAGATGACTGTGGTTTTGTTTTCTAATAAGGGGAAAATATAAAGCTTGTTTTCACTTTTAATATATTATTCTAATGTTTTCTCTGTGTAATAAAAAAGAGTTTTTTAATCAATTCCTGTTATTATTTTAAAGAAATCCACATCTACACTTTTAACATCTTCAAAGTTGTTTATATATGACACTCTAACATATATCTAACCATATCTTAAAGTATATTGGCACACAATGACACATTTATAGTAACAGTTCAAAATGTTTAGTATGTATTTTTAAATCATATGAGTAGATTTCCAAAGTCACCTAAAAGTCCATTACTATTTGTGGCCTGCAATCAACCCTTTGGAGCTGACAATCTAGGAACTCCTGCTGTTCATGCTAATATATTTTTTCAATACTGTCTCATTTCAGGAGATCTCAATTTGTGGGTCAAAAATGTTAATTAATTAAATAAACAATATACACTGTTGACTTGTATTAAATTTGTTTTATCTCTGTGGCATGCTACCACCCATTTATTTACCCTGTGTGCTAAAAATATAATATTTTCTTTTGGATGGGAAAGAAAATTGTTGATGTTGGGAACTGCTATCTAGGAGATATGGAGTGTGCAAATGCATTGTTACAATTTAAATGTAACCAAATGAAAATATTTTTTATTTTATCTGAAGAGCTATTGCACAGTCTTCTGTGAGACAACTCTGCAGGAATCTTCAAAAAGGGAGTAGGTATTTCCTCTTTTTGTATTATATACTTAGTACTTTATAGCTAACTTCACTAGAAACCATATGCTGTTATGAGGGACACTGTGAGTTTTTTTCCAGAGTTTATTTTACTTCTGATTTCAGGAGCTCAAATTGATCCTTTATACAGGGGGAGAGAAAAGTACTTACATAGTTAGTAAGCCTTTGCTAGTTCATATTTTCAGAAAAGAAAGCATCTGGAATTACATATAATGATTTCTGGAAGAACAGGATGTAATTATTCTTTCACACCAAAAGACATTGCAAAGGCTTGAATCAATACCATCTAAACTGTGGGGGTTTTTTTTCTGATGACCTAATCTGTCTGTTACCAGGTTTTTCACATCTAGAGTTGTAACAGAAGTAAGGATCATTAAAAAGACAAAATTCTACAAATACAAACTTAAAAGTTTACAATTACATAAAAAGAATCATGTGGCACCATAACTTTAGTGAACAGTAATTACTATACATTCTTAGTAAAAATGAAAAAAAAAATGACTGGAAGTCTTATATACACAATAATTTGGCAAAGTAAAGGTATATTAGAGCTAGTTAGCCAGCTTTTCAGTTTAAATTTTGCTTGCCAAAAAAATCTTTTGTAATGTTTTGGGTTTTTTTTTCTGAAAAGAACATGACAAAATGAAAGAATAGTACCTGTTTGTTTTGGAGGTGTTTCTTCAGTCATTGTTTTTTTCCATTATTGGTCATTCTTCCTTGATGGCAAAATGAGAAAAGAAAAAAGAAAAAGATGGAAATTGAAGTGGAGAAGGAAAGCAAAAGCATTCCACTCCCCTGAAAGTTAATACCTCCCAAGTTTTTTGTTACACTCATTTTTCTTTTACAAACTTGACCAAACCAGTCAGTGTGATGTTTTTAAAATCTCTGCAGTCGAATCACTTGAACATTTTTTCTCCTATTGCCTTCTGATTTTGTCTTCATGTCACCATCCTATACAGAAGTAAGAGAAAAGCCTTATGAGTGGACAGGTGGAAGAGCAATTTCTAATGAAGATGGACGGGTGTTACTACTGTGTATGAGAGCATTAAACTTTCTAACATAGGCTGAAGCCACCACATTATATGCAGCCTAAAGAGGTGTGCAGTGATGGGCAGAAGAAGGGGAGTAAAAGTTTAACACTGAAGAAATAGCATTAAAACACATGCATTTGAATACCAAATGAAGCAGCAGAAACTTAGAATATTGTCTTTAATTTTGGTCTACTCTACCCATTCAGGTTTATATTAGTCACCCAGGTGTGGTATTGTACTGATACTCTGTAATATTATTCAGTTTGTCTTGGTATTTTGCTCATTTACTATGATTTACTACTGCATAAGTACAGAAATCAGGCTAAAATATTGGGGGGGGTTAATACACACAAATTTTATTTTAAAAGTGTTTTTTATTGAGCTATTTAGTCTGCACAGTTACCATATCAAGTGTTCTTGTTTAGCTAGAAAAAAACATTCTCTATGCATTTAAACAGCTCAGGCTTTGCAATATATTCAGGAATCAAAGAGGCAGAAGATCTGCCTTCAAGTGGTACTGAATCATTATTATTCCTAGCTTAAATAGATTGCGCAAAGTTGGCAAAATTACTTGAAGAATTTTCTTTGCTAAATAGTTCTTCCTGTATCAACCAAAGCAAGAGAAGCAGGGAACCTTCAAAGAAGAGAGATGCTGTCTCCCATAGCTACATCAGCAGTAAAACAATAACAGTAGGGAATCTGGAAAAGATGAGGAAAACTTCGTTACGTACCAAGACCTAGAATCAATGATAAGTAAGGAGAAAAACTTTCAGCTGAAAAAAATAAATTAATAATTACGAGAACAACTATAACTATCTTCTTGTTTTATGCTGGTTTTTAGCATCAGCTAGTGTTGAACAAGAATGGAATACATATTCCCTTACATTCTTAAGGCATCTGCTTGAGACCAGGTGGTTGCCCAAAACTTTATCTGCTTATCAATAAAATAGATAATAAAGTCCCAATGCCACTAAAGAAACAGTGTGTTTTAGTGGATTTCACAAAGTTGTGTTTTGTCATACATGCCTTCACATTGTTACTACTTCCACCAGTTTTCTTAAAAAATTAAAATAAAGCCACTTTCTCTATGTATAGGTAGATACTACAGACTGCTTTGAGGTATTAACATTTTTCAAAGTCACAAAGAAAGCTGAAGAAAATGTTAATATTCATCTTGAGAAACCACATTTTTGTTTCAACAATATTCATTCTTTTATCACTTTTTTTTTCTGTGAACACACATATTTTCTCCTTTTCTCTTTTTGAAGTACTTGTAAGAGTTGGATAAAGGCCACCACATGGTGTTCCTGAATCTTTTGTAGAGACCACAAAGTAAGACAATACTGTGTTATGTAAATGTTCATTTCCCACTGCAGGTATTTCAGGGTTGATGATTTATTGCCTCCTAAAGCTGAAAGGAAAAGAAGTGTGAGTGGCATGTGCATAGCTGTGGACACTACCCCAGCTAAGAGGGTACCTTATTCCTTACATTATGCATTATGATTGTCATTAAATGACTGTACATCCCCACATTAAAACTGGGGTAATACCCAAGCTGTGTATTTTCTCTCTTGTTTTTGCCTATCAACAAAGGCAGGAATTTTTGTTTGAAGACTTTCACAAGAGTTGAGAGATTTTAACCTCTGTTTTGGCTAGAATAGGCAGTAAATTTAGCCTGATGTTTACAGATGTAAATATTTTAACCAATACACAACGAAAAAGTCCCTGCACAGACACCAAGTCTGATTTTTCCATACTCCTTCTCACTAACAGTTAGATTCTTATATGTGTGGCTATCATTACCGTATATAGGCATCTCATCAAATCCTTTCTATCCTCACATGATCTCTTGGAGGGGGGAACTATTGCACCATTTCTACTGGTGCATGGAAATGTAGATCAGTATTTCCTATGGGATTAATGACACAGAAGTCACATAATAGACCATTGCTCACCAAAGACTGTTGAAACTTTGTTTATCAGGTTGTTGTGGAAGTCTGTCCTTTGCAAGCCACTAATATGAACACTGCGACCTCTTACAGACCTTTGTGCAGGTTCTCCATACGGCAATAATTTCTATGGCTTTCCCTATTTTCACTTATTTTTTCAAGCTGCTTCTGAAATTTGTAATTTATTGAGCAGCTTCTCAGTATCCCCTAGTTTTCTCAAAGAGTAATTTCCACAGCATTCCTACTCTGGCCCTATTTTTTTTTTTTCTGGCCTATTAGTGTTTGGAAGTCTGTAGTGCCAGCAAGCAACAAAGCATTTCTGTTGTGACAGCTATTTCTGCTTAGTTAGGGCATATCTACATGACCAAGCTCTGTCTTTGCTGTGGGTTGGAACTACATGAGCCAAGTTCATTCAGAAGGTGAATAGCCATGCTAGCATAGAGTTTTGCTCATAGAAATAAGTCCTTCTGAGAAGTTAATTAGTTGCTATTGCAACACCTTTGTACATTTTTGTTTTGGTTTTGGTGTCCAAGGGATCTTATCTCTCAGCCTACCCAGGACAATGTTAACAGCAGTTTGCAATTCTGTTATCCTTCATCTTTAGTGCACTGCTACCCATGCAGGAGGTGAGATACAATGAAAGATAAAATGTATGGATGACTCATCCTGTGGTTGAAGTACCGTGCAGGGTCCTCCACATAGTCACCACCTGTCACAATATTTGTCGAATATCCTATTTTCCTTATATTTTCAAATGTACCAAAGCAATTGGCTGATTTATTTAGGAGTTCTGGAGATGACTTTGGGAGTGAGATTTATCACATCTGCATTTGCCATGAGAGGTCTGCCTACCACTGGTCTCTGTCCAGAGTCATTATTTGGTAAGGGAAATAAAAAGCAGCAGTTCGGCAGCACAGTTTGCTGTATTGTAAGGTAGCTATCTAAAATAGACCAGGTGATCCTAGAAGAACTGTTTCTCCCATTTATTAAAACAGAAATTGTAAGCAGCTGATTCAGAGATAAATTTGTTCCGTAGCTACCTAAAATGAGGTAAGCCAAACTTCCTCAGGCTGGGAGAGTTAGATTTCACATGATTTTGGCGAGGTACTCTTTGTTATGTGTGGCAAAACTTATCAGACAAAAAGATGATCAGTTATGTCATAGATTAATTTTTTTCCTTTTCTTTTCTTGTTTCCTTGCCTTTAGAGTTTGAGCTTGACTTATTCAGCTTATCTTATTCAGCTTAACTTGATTTTTCAGCTTTAGTTACTTTTTTCTTTTCCCCCTTACTTCTTTTCCTTTTTTGGTATTTCTTTTTGCTAATCATGTTGGTCTGTTTTCATTGTAGTAGATATAAGGCATACATAGAATTTTGAAAGTAGCCTATTACCATTGCATAGCTTGGATGTGCCTTAAGGTACTTCCTTTTTGTGCTTAATTCTATTAATTTTAATTCAAAATTTCTTGTACTTTCCCTATTTTTTTTCTACTATTATGTAAAGTCTTCAATTCTATTTAATCTTGTTTCAGCCCTATTGCTAATGTAATTGCGATCAATATTATACTAATCCCTTTTGGCATTTTTGTCACCAATTCTTTCCCTTAAAGTGAACCTGGACTGTTTTTAACTAAGTTTCCTGCACAATATACCACATAGGTCAACATCTTAATTTTATCCAATATACTCAGAGATATAATTTCATTTTTCCCTTCTGCTATATTTTAGATCTTTTTAATGTCCCTGTCATTCCATATTTCTCCTGGAGCTTTGTGAAGTTACTTCTTTGTTTCCCACTCCTACCCATGTACACATACTATAAAACCATCATATTTAGGATTCTCTGGGATTCTTTTCTTCCCTTTTGCAACAACAACAATGTGCTAGTTAGTTTTCATTGTGGTAGTCTAACAGATTTTGCCAATAAAATGGCTTTTTACTCTTCAGTTTTCTTCCCTGCCATTAAAAAGCAGTAAATTTAGAACCAATAAAAGCAAATGCTCCTTTACGCAGCATATAATCAGCCTGTGAAATTCACCCTCACAGGAGGCCATCAAGTCAAATACCTGGTTGAATGTTAAAAAGAAGTGGGTTAATTTTATGAACACTAACAACATTTGTAGCTGTGCATGCCAAAATAAATAATAAGGGTAAACCAAATATCATGCTTCAGGGCATAAATTGATTATCTGCAGGTGTCAGGATAGATTCTTACCCTTCACATAGAGCTTTGTGCAATTGTTAAGGGGTTTTTTTATGAGGATATGATGCAGTAACAGGAATGGGGTTTTTGGTCTCATTTTGGGGGTTTTGTTTTTTTTTTTAATTTGGTTTCATCTCCTCTACATAACCTTATGTTGCTTTCTTTCAGTGTAAGAACATTGTAGCAAATGGTAAGGTAAGGCAACCCCTATTCACTCAGAGATTTAATGCAGGAAAGAGCCTGTCTTGTACTCTTCTGTCTACAAAGACAGTGAATGCTACAGAGGGAGGAGTTCTCTATTAATGAGCTTTCACGGTATCTTCCTTCAGATCTGCCTACATCTTGGTGCCGCTTGACAGTGGTCAAGCAAGCGATGTGCTGCCACCAGTGCTGCTAAATTTTTATATTCCCCAGTTTTGATAATCTCTCAATTACCTTTCTTTTCCTCTAGTATTTCTTCCTCATCCTCTACCTAAATTGTAAGGGGGTTCTTTAGACTAGGATCATCTTATTGTTATGTGTGAATACAGTAAGTAACAGACTAGAGTCCTGATTATTCTAAGCTAATATCCTAATTATAATAACAGCTGAAAACCAAAGCAGCCAACACTGTATTGTGGATCTTTGCACAAATCCTTTGCCTAATTAGTCTTTCTCTTGGAGAACTGCTACTTTAAAAAAATTGCCTTCCTATCTGACAAAGGCCGTCTACACAGCCACATCCTTTGCAAGGTTTTTTCATTCTTAGCTTACAGTTGTACTACTTTCCAAATATTGGTCTACCTAAACTACCTCAAGCTTTCTAACAAATTTTTTTCCTTATCTTTGAATCACAAATATGTGATAATCTTAAATAAATTCAGCATAAACAAATTTAGTTTTAAGATGTTAAAATCTGTGCATACTGCTGTATCAGTCACTGCTGCCTAACAGTCAAAACCACCATATTTTTTCTCATTTGTAACTATGGACTATCCTACATTTCTACAGATTTCTACAGTGATGTGAAGAGGAACAACCTAGACCAAAAAGAGATAAGCTTCTAGGTTCCTCTAGATAATGTCATGGCAGGGTTCAAGTCAATTTTTATAGTCAGTTAAGCCAGGTGGCCAGTTCCCATGTAACTTGGAAAATTCTCCCTGGATTTTTAGTAAGCGTATTGATGAGCTCTAGAGAAAAGAGACTGTGTCACCTGGACATGCCATTAACTCCGGGGAAATAATTCAATGGATGTGAAGCTAAAATATAGAGTCAACAGGAACACAGTACAGGAGGTATGCAACTAACTCTGTCACTTCAGAACAGAAGTGATTTTGTTTTACATATGTTCCTGTCTACAATATTTCTGCCTAAATAAAAGTCTCTAGACAGCTGGTTCAGCTGATGGGAAGCTACAAGTTTTATAATTTATTAAACAATAACTTTGTTTAGAAACTCACTGGCTAATAACTAGTGACCCACAAGATAAACTAAAATAATCTGTTTAATAAGCTCATTTTTAGCCCCTTGCTGTAAAAAAAAAGGTGGGGGGCAGGGGAGAGTTACCATCTAGATTACAGGTTCACTATGTGTGTAAATCCATTTTATAAAAACATTATGATCTGCAGTCTTAGACTGTTAAGAAGTTGTTCACTGGTGTTTAATTTTAAAAGCATATTCTGAGGAACTGCTCTGTAGACATGTGCTTCAGTGTGCATTTAACATTTCAGCTGAGATCTGAGAGATGATCATGCATTATCTAACAAGCTACGTGATCAAAATACAATAATTAAAACATAATATGACTTGTAAAACATAAATGAAAATGAACCAGAGGGAGGAACTTGCCAACCTTTAAACAAGGCTAACCTATTTATATAATATACAATATTTCTCATGAGTCATTCCTTCCACTCAGCCTCAGAATACGTAATAACCTTTGTTGTTCTGTATCCGAGGTCATTAGCCCCATGTTAATATGTCCCACTTTTATACAGTCAGATTCAGACTGGTTTTAGCCAGAAGGTGCATATTTCCACAAGGTTTTGAGCTTGCTATCATCAACAGCACATCAGCCAGGCATGGCATACGTATTCTTGCAGAGGCTGCAGTTAGTGTTGCCAGTTCAGCAGCAGTAGGAAGGAAGAGTTTCTACAAAGCAGAGGGGGGACCTTGGAGAAAGGCATGATAGGTGACAACTCATGAGTCTTGCAGTATAACTAATTGTTGGGATGGAGCATGCTATTGGTGGGTAAAGAATTTCAAAGCACTGGTTTCATTTATTACTCAGAAAAAATGCATACACACACATACACATATATGTATTTACAGAAAGTATGTTAATAAGATAAAATCATTATAAAGGCTACATTTTCAAGTATGGAATACAAACATTGTTGATACCAGTCATTATTGCATGGAGATTATTTGGCTAGTTGAATGAAAAATCTGCAGTTAAAATGGTGATTGCTATTTCCTACTCTTATGTTGACTCACCACTTTTCCTCCATTTATAGAATTATTCATAAAATGGTGCAAAAAATTAACATCAAACTGAGCTTGTTTCATTGTTGCCTTAATTTAGCTAAAACCAGAAACATACCACTGAAATAAAAAATAGAGTAATGGAAAGAAGTGGGCTTTTTAAGATTTTGATCATTAACCCACTCTTCCCAAGAATTACATGGTTACATGCTTGAGTTTGTTTTGTCTTCATGAAAAATTGAAGGACCTGAATTGTAGGAGAAGTTGAGCACCCCTAAATCATTACATTAACAAAGGCATCCATGAAATAGGAGAAAATAAATTCAAATAACCTGCCTCCTAGTAGCAATTAATCTTTACAACTCATATCAAAGGGTAGAAGAACACTTACCTGTTTGCCTCATAACCTCTTTTTGGACACCCTGATAATTTTAATAAAATATTATTTTCTGCATTTAACATCCAGCCCTAATTTATTAGGTGAAAAAAAGACATATCTTCTTATGACACTGCCTTTGGAAGTTATTTTTTAAATGTCACCTGGAAGAAGCTTCTGATAACATTACCCATTCTCAGGAGGCCCTCTTTCTATAGGGAATCCCAGTGAAATCAACCATGCTACCCAAACGGATAAAAAGCTGTATTAGAATCCAGATGATGCAAGTCAATATACTAGTCTAGTATGAAATTTTCTTTGTATCACAATCTTACACTGTCCTTAATTGCCAATCCAATTTACAGCACACACTGAATACACATAAAGTGGCATGCTACTAAATGCTTATTTTCATATTTCATATATCAAAGCACATGAAATGTGATGTTACAGAGATCTCAGCCATCTCAAATTAAGTCCTCTGAGAACAGTAGAAGACCAGGAGAGAATAATTACAAAACTCCCTGCAAATCTGTTGAAGGTGTTAGTAGTGCCAGAGATCTGATTTTCCATTCTCCTCCGTTTAATTTGTATGCTTAAGGAAAACTATTTAGTGAGAGGCTGAAGTGCATTTGGTAGATCAATACTCCATTGATGTTGATATTTGTCAGCATTTTCTTTAGCTGATGATTTATAGGGTGCCAGAAGCATTTATAGAATACTTAACTCTTTGTCATGTCTCAATTTGCTCTACGCAGAAAATGCTTATTCTTTATTACACTGTATTTTTAACAAAATAAAGGACATGACACATTAGATAGTTTATAACTGTGCTTAAAACAGAATTATAGTACCACTAAGAGTTGTTGTTGATGTTACTTGGTGTAAAATTTTGTTAAGCTAGTTTAAAAACCTATTCCTAAAAAAAAAAGGAATCACTTTTTAGCCAATGCAATGCTACTTGTAAGAGTTGAATTAATTTATACCTTTTAATCCAGACTATTTTTTAATAACATAAAAATAATTGAAAATGTGGTTTATTTGAAGTTGAATAGCTGTTACTGATGAAATTAAAACTGAGTTCTTGCAAAGTTTTTCCCAAGATTAAGAAAAAGTTAAGAAAAAGACTTGGAGTAATGAAATTGTTTCCTTCTGTGATAAAAATATATATTGCAACCTTCTTAACAGAGAAATGCATTTGCAACTCGTAACTGATAAAAGGGGGTAAAATGCTTGACTAAAAGTAATGTCCAGCTCTTACATAGCAATTTTTATCAAAAGCTTAAGAAGATCTGTATAATTTTTCAAGTAGTGTGAATCTAAGATGCATAATGTTGAAATAAATTCTTCAAGTTGGGGTCTAGGCTATGGTAGATTCAGCTGCAGAAGATGGGCTCATGACTTGTGGCACAAAGTCCGGCTGAAGGCCAGTTCCTAGTGATGTACCACTGGGGTTGATACTGGGGCCAATACTGTTTAACATCTTCATTTAAGACCTGAATGATGGGACAGAGTGCACACTGTGCAGGTTTGTGGATGATATAAAATTGGGAGAAGTGGCCAATACATCAAATGGATGGATGTGCTCCTGTTCCCATCTGGAGTACTGTGTCCAGGTCTGACCTTTCCAGTACAAGAAGACAACATACTGGAGCAATTCCAGCAAAGGGCCATGAAGATGATTAAGGGACAGCAGCTGAAGTTGAGAGAGATGGGACTGCTCAGCCTGAAGAAAAGATTCAGGGAAGATCTTATAAATGCATATAAATACCAGCTGGAGGGAATGAAGAAATGGGAGCCAGACCCTTCTCAGCAGTGACCACTGACAGGACAAGAGACAACAGCCACAAACTAAAATGAAAGAAATTCCATTTAAACATGTGAAAAAAAAATTTAAGGGTGATTGAATACTAGAACATGTTGCACAGGGAGGTTGTGGAGGCTCCATTCTTGCAGATACTGAAGGCCAAACTAGACACAGTCCTGAGCAACCTCCTTTAGGAGACCCTGTTTGAGCAGTGAGGTTGGACCTGATGATCTTCAAAGGACCCTTCCAACCTCAACAAGTCTGTGAACCCCAGCCCTCTTACAGCTGCCCTGAGTACAAAACCACAAATAACAAGCTTATTTTCCTACTTTGTTACTTTACTGATAAGTTCTTCATCAGCGAATATACACTAGTATAAAACTGAAGTAATGCAGTGATAAAGCATTATATATAGCAATGTAAGGCAATGTTCCAAATACAATGGAAGATTATTTTAGATTCAGAAGATATTTGTTTGCTGCTAAGGTACTAAAAAAATGCCAACTGTTACAAAGCTGTTGTACACTAATTAAACAAATAGCCAAAGAAATATCAGTATTATCTAAAATAATTTGTTTTACAAGGGTTTTGACATGCTTCATGGTGAAACAAACAATGTTTAGTATTTTATTCGTGGATTAGTATAATATATTTCTAAGTAAAATCAATACTATGTTTTTATTAAGAACAACATTGTCCTTCCCAGCAGAGAAACAAAATGTAACATAAGAAAGGAACTGCAAAATTAGAAAAGAAATTGATAGCTAGTACTAAAACATATCACTACAGACAACATAAATAGTTCTTACTCATGTGTTTTTAGTCACGTGTCTTTTTTTTTTTTTTTTTTTTTTTTTTCCATTTCTGGGCCTTTCTTTCTTTCGGCAAAGGACTGACCTTAAATTCATTTCAGTGTTTAATTTACTGATGACAATACTTGCATCTGTGTGACACATTTGGTGAGATCCCTGAAACAAACACACACAATAAAGAGGGTGGAGTAAAGCAACACACATGAGAAGGCTGTTTGAGAGAGGCAATCGATATAAAAGAGAATCAATATAAAAGAGAATCAATACTTTTACTACTGGCAACTAAACATGTGGGTTTTGTAGGAGTGCTATCTCAAAGAGCAGGATGTTCAGGCTGATCTAGAAGAATGATTATGAGAGACAGGAAAGCTTTTGTGATCATTCCTACCCTCTCTGCTGTTCAAGCCTGCAGCTTAACAAAGGTTCAATTGTTAATATGGAAATAAAAGTAAAGAGGGATGATAAAAAGCGTTCTGAACAGCATGAGGAAAAATGGGAAAGAAAAGGGGAAACAAATGCTTTCCCAAAATACATCTCTTGAAATATATATGAAAAGAAAGGACTTGGTCAGTGAAATTGGAAATTGCATATGAGAACATCACACTGCATTCTGGTTGTACTGGGAAACTCCAAAAGATATCTGTCTTTTGTTGATTTAGGGCATATCTGATTGTCTTTACATGTTGAAAGAAGCTGTGGTTTATTAGAGATCTCTCATTTTTGAGATAACAAATAAACATGTGGCAAAGAACATTAAGCTTTTAAAGATGAGCACCATTCAAAACTCTGGCTAATGTTTACTTTTTCTTTTTAGCTATTCACCAAGACCTGGTGCCTGATAGCACTTAGATTTCTCTTATTCCAAAACAACTGGTCCCTCCAGAGAACTGTACTTCCCTGGCAAACTGTTGCCCCCTCACACCCAGTTACAGTAAACTCCCTTTTGAATGTAGGTAATGAAAGAGGAAGTTTGTGATTGACTGAATTTCATCCTCCTGTCTACTTTGTGAAATGAGATTCTGAAACAACCTTTCCAAATGGGACCCCTCCCATTTTCAGTCCCCTAAGAGAAGGTGAGAAAGCTGTGGTTATTGCTGTTATGATATCTGTCCTGGCATCTAACTTAAAATCCTACCATTTAAAGAAAAAGGAAAATAAAAAAAAAAAAATGAAAAATCTCTCTGCCCCAAAGGCATAGAAGAAGTCTATACAACTAATTGCATTGACAAAGTGGTGACTCCTGCCATTCCAAATGCTAAATATTTGAATTTCAGCTATCCAGAATTGTTAGCCCACATCCAAACCTTTACTTTCGTATCTGTGTAGTGCCCAAAGAATGTAAAGGGATGGTTCTCTCACACTAGTCCAGCAAGAACAGTTCATGCTCCACCATGCAACTCTTTGGAATAGCTCCAGGGTGCTCATTCTTCTTCAAATGGTTCAGTAGATTTAGCACTGTGAAATAAGATCTTCATGACTGGTTAGGCTCTTCTGCAAACAAATCAAAAGAAAACATGAAACAAAAGAGGACCTGTACAACAATTCCTCATCCTATGACCACAGCACTTGCTCACTCTCTGACAGATTGTGTGTGTGTGTGTTTCCTTAGAGAAGATAGTATAGAATGACCCTTTCTCAATAAGATTCTTTGTGTATTCCCTTTGCTCTTTCCCTGTAGTAATATTACTTAATTATCATTTAACTAGAGATTACATTTCAGCTAATGCAAAAAAAGTCAGCAGATGGCTTTATAGGTACGAAACACTATAATTCATATATACTAAAGTAATGAGAGCTCAGTTGCTGAACATTTTTTTTTTCTGTTCTCTCTGATTAGGGAAACAATATGTTGCTTGGGTTTTTTTTTTCACAGTCTTCAAACTCATTGGCTGAAGTGTCTCTCAGGGTAAAAATGTGAGATTTTAACTGGGACTGGAGCACATTTTGTGTCTTAATATATTGTATATGAGGAAAAAAAATCTTTGCCCTGAAAAGTTTACAGCCTAAATAGATAAGACAGACACTTCAAAGAAAACAGGAATAGGAAAAGGAGTAAGTTTCATAAAATCATATCCACTTTCAAAGCTCAGTTGTCCTATAAAATTGAGAGATATCATATGTGACTAGAAGAAACAACAGCCTATGTGTCACCATCCAGGTCTCAGAGTATGGTGAGAACCTCTTGAATCTGTGTAAAGAAAAGAAGCAGAGAGGCTGAGGGAGAAGTAGATGTGTCAAGGAAAACATCAGGGAAAAATTGGCACCAAGATCTTCCCTGACATTTCCTCAGAGGATTTCAGCACCAAAAGTCATTAAGACTTTGAAAAATTGTATTTGTGACAGACAGCTCCCACAGTACACTTTTGCATACTGACAAATAGTTTCCATAAATTTCATCTTTCAGATCTGTTGCATCTGAAGATGCCACAGGATGCTAAAATTTCATATTTTAAGGGGCTTAAGGGGAGAATGAACATGTTCAAAGAAGATAAATCCATTAAGAATTATAAAATGAATTAAAACAATGTTCTCAAAGTCCCGAAACATAAATTGTCAGAGGCAATATATAAAGAATTATAGACCAATACTACAGATCTAGAAAGAAACGTTGTCAAAGCAGTACCAAACTCAGCCATAGAAACACAGAGCACTTGGCTCTGAGAAAATGCTAAATTAGAAATGAGAGCTTTAGGTCTGAGTGTCATGAGATAAGAAGCTTTTCGTGGTCATTTGTTTGTCCTTACACTCAAGGAAACAGGATCTGAAAAAAAAACAAAACCAAAAAACAACAAACTACCAACTTCTGTCAGGGTATAACCCCAGCTGGCAACTAAGCACCACACAACTGCTCGCTCATTCTCCCCCTCCACCCGCCCCAGTGGGATGGGGGAGAGAATTAGGGAAAAAAAAAGTAAAATCCATGGGTTGAGATAAAGACAGTTTAAATAAAACAGCAAAGGAAAATAATAATAATGATGAAGATGATGATAAAAGAATATACAAGACTAGTGATGCAGAATGCAAATGTTCACCACCTGCTGACTGATGTCAGTGATCGCTGCTCCTGGCCAACTCCCCACAGTTTATATACTGAGCATGATGTCATTTTGTCTGGAATACCCCTGTGGCCAGTTCACAGAATCACAGAATCACAGAACCACAGAATCGCAGAATCGCAAGGGTTGGAAGGGACCTCGGGAGATCATCTAGTCCAACCCACCTGCTAAAGCAGGTTCTCCTAGAGCATGTTACACAGGACTTCGTCCAGGCAGGCTTTGAGTATCTCCAGAGAAGGAGACTCCACAACCCCCCTAGGCAGCCTGTTCCAGGGCTCCGTCACCCTTAGAGTAAAGAAGTTTTTCCTCATATTCAACTGAAACCTCTTATGTTTCAGTTTGTACCCATTGCCCCTTGTCCTGTCACTGGACACCACTGCAAAGGGTCTGGCTCCATCCTTGTGACTTCCACCCTTAAGTTATTTCCATGTGTTGATGAGAGAGATTCCCAGAGCATGGGAAGCTGAAAAGTCCTTGACTGATGTAAGCACTGCTCAGCAACAACTAAACCATCAGTGTGTTATCAACATTCTTCTCATTCTAAATCCAAACCACAGCACTATGCCAGCTACTAGGAAGAAAATTAACTATCCCAGCCAAAACAAGGCCACCTTCTGAAAAACAACACCCTCCCCCAAAAAAACCCAAAAACAAAAAGGAAAAAAAACAATCAAGAACATATCAAAGGTTTCTGAAAAATCATCAGCTTCTACTCATACTCTCAACTCAAAATTTTAACTTAATATTATTTACTATTTCCGTTATGGTTATGTGATTTTAGTCACGGTTCAGAACTCTACGCTATACATACAAAGAACAAGGCAATAAGCCTTGAAAGATTAAAATAATAGATAAGGTCATAGCTTATGGTAAACTCTCCTCTGGTGCTATCTTAGAAACCCTACTCTGTCAGGCAAAGAGTTTATGTTTATATATGCATACTTATTTTGAATACTGACAATACAGCACAACAGTAAGATATGTCAGTATTTTTTTTAATGTATGTGCAGCAGCTGAAATGGACATTTTTATGGTGGAGTACCACACAAGTGCTTTTTATGGCTGATGAAGCCTGACTAATCTGAACTCTTTAGGACTGTGTCACACTTTTAGGTTAATAAATACTCACTTATTGTAAAAGACTGATTGTCAATGCAAGAATGTATTCTTCAGTTAGCTACTAAGTTTTATTCAGTGAATTTAAATATTTGAGGCTAAATCAAAACAAAAATACCCCAGTAAATACATTTAACATGCATCCTTAAACCTGCAAGAGTGACAGAAGCAGTAGTGAGAGCAATTCTGGAAAAGGCATCTCCACGGAAGTGTAGTAAGTTCTCCATGGTCTTCCTCCCAGCCCGCAGTCAGAAAGGCCTTGGCTGAGGGCATCCTTGCCAACGCTCGTGCATCATTCATGAGAGCCATACAACTGACTGCCACTCTGTGCTCCTCCACAGCTTTATGCCATGCACTTGCAGGTCAATGCTGCTAGGTCGCTCTCACTCCCCGGCCCCACAAGCCAGGCATAGATGGCCAGTATAACTTGCAACCTGCCAAAAATCAATTTGGGTCATCTGGGGTCCCAGGGTCATGGTACAGCTAAACTAGTAGGATTCAGAGGAGTAGGCTGGGAGGCAAATGCAACTTTCAGTGGTAAGCTCCAGCTGTGGCACCTTTTGTGCCATGGCTAATTGGCTGAGGCTTGTTGTATGACCTGGCAGAGGTCTCTCAAGTGTTTGTGGAGTACCACTGTTTTATTAGAGGAGAGGGCTGTGGGAGAGGGGGGGTTGTTCATTACTAAAGGGTTTTGCCCTAGTGCGTGAGTTCTTCCACCTGCCTGCAGTTTTGTGACATCATTAAATATTTCATATTTCTTGGCTATACTAGTATGTTCTTCCAGAAGTGGCCTCAGAAATGACATTTGCCACAGAATAGTTAGAGACCAGAATTTAGCATGGAGATGGCACAGATTATAAAAATTATTATTAATAAAGATTCCTGTCTCATACCTTTTTTTCCCAAACATAATGGAAACTCATATTGAGATTTTCCACTATGTTCATGCTCAGCACATTGACTATAACTTCACCCATATGGATTTTACAAGTTGCCCTGAATAATGAGGGCATCACTTGGAGAAAGCTGCTGAAGATGATTCTATACTAAGATGTTTTACAAAATAAAACCAAAATGAATTGCATTTTTTTGGTTTGCAAGTTCAATTAACTCACTGTTTAAAATGTGTGGTTTAATTTAAAGACATACGGCTAGAAGGATTGGTCCCCTTTAATGTTTTGTGTTGTGTATTACAGACCAAAGTCATGTTTCTTTGGAGTGCACCTAAGGACAGAATTTGGCTTTAATGATATACTTTTGGGCAGTTAGGCATTTAACCCAAGAACCATGTTGTCAGAGAAGGTGGGAATTTTTATGAACAGATTATACAACACTCTTTGGCACCACTTCTCACACAGTCCTGTAAATCAGGCACAACAGCTTTATTGAAGT
The DNA here is from genome assembly GCA_017310255.1 of Butorides virescens. Classification (NCBI taxonomy): domain Eukaryota; kingdom Metazoa; phylum Chordata; class Aves; order Pelecaniformes; family Ardeidae; genus Butorides; species Butorides virescens. The sequence goes on from JADKXX010003666.1 coordinate 128,562, forward strand.
GAATGGAGTTAGAATATCGTAAAAATTGTGTAAATAAGGGAAAAATTAGGCCCATCAAATTTGAATACTGAATTTCAATGTCAGATTTTAAGAGATTATTAACCTTCAATTTTCAGTGAGACTCTGCTCTTTCACACAATGAATGCCATTATAGTCATAGCCATAATTCTGAGAAGAGACTATCTTATCTACTAACACTCATGCAACTTAATGCAGCCCTGTGAATACAATATTGTCCACTTCTACTTGCCCACCAGGAACATGTATTTCCCTAATGTATTTCACTGCTCACCACGCTATTAACACTACCCTGTTGGGTTCTTTCTGCTCTGAGTTACTAAGTCACCTGCAAATAATAATTCTCCCTGCCACAAGTCCAGGACAGTTTTTGCATATTCCTCGGCATAGTTAAACCTCTTAACCCCACCAGAAGATCTTAATGTTTCTAGACACTGAATTAAACTTCTACAAGAGGAGATTGCTCTATTTTCTGCAAGGAAATCCTGTGAATGTTATTTTTCTTCACACAAACCAAATTGATCTACAACTGAAACAAAGTGTACTTCTACTAGTTCTTAGCATCCCTAATACATTTGTTTATTGCAGATGTTTTATTCTGAGTCACATCAAAACTACAGGATTGACATCGTCAGGAGTTGCATTTTATCAGCATAAATGAGAAGGTTTTGCCTCATAGAGTGATTATTTCAGCTCAAGCTGTGACAGTTCTGAAGAGGATGATTACACATCTATTAGGCAAAAAATAATAATTAATTTTAGAGAGACCCTGCAATGCAGTCTTCCATGTGGATTTTTTTTTCTTTTAGTCCTTGTACATGACATTAATTCACTATTCTGTTACTGTGAGTTTGCTGAGCTGAGAATGTATGTGGATTTCATGTAAGCATCCAGCCATTTGTGTAGTCTCCTAATTATTTTCTGATATTCTAGGAAGAAAACCAAGCAATTATGGATTTGGAGCAAATGCACGTGGCTTCATTATTTGTTATTTTAAGCTGTTTAGTTTTGTGAGTCTGGGGAGATTTTAGAGCTTAAAATAAAGAGAAGGAAGCAATCAAACTTTCTGTTTCATGATGATTCATTTATTCAAAAGCCCCTGACAAAAAATGTATGGTTTACAGGAACTCTGCCATTTGCAAAGGTGACTTGAAGCACAAAATAAAAAGAGGTTTACAGTAATGTTACAGCCCCTTTATACTACATTAGCATTGCAAATATGTCCAGACAGAATCACATTTTCTGTTTATGCCATATTCTCCATTCTGATGCATATGCTTAAATCCTCACGTGGTCCTTTTCCTTCAGTGAAAGCCCAGATTCACAGAGACGAGGTACAATTTATAGGTCAAGGAACATAACATTCTAGTAGTAGTAGCAGCAGTAGAATTAGTAGTAATAGTACTGTTATTCCAAAAGTAATAAAAAACCCTGTAGGTCTTTGGTAAACTTCCAGTACTTTACATCTCTGAGGTACTGGAAGGTTAGGGCATTTTTAGAGCTAAGATTTCTGATATGACTTCTGCCTTATACTGAAAATTCCTGTAGTCAGGCATATTCTAACTCTACAAGCAATCTGTTTGCAAGGTATTCTTTATCAGTATATCAAAGTCAAAGCTGGAGTGGGAAACACCTTAGAGATGTTAAGATCAATAATATGTCTGCATCCTGTTCTCAGAAGTCAAACAGTTCCCAGAACATATACCCAACGGATGTACAGCAACCAACAAAATAAGATACTGTTTTATGATTGGCACTGGTACCCCTCTCAAACTCACAAACAGTATCTAAGATTGAAAAATTCTCAGAAAGGCCCAAAACCAACCAAAGCAAACAAACAAACAAAAAAATCCAACTCTAAACCCCTAAAAGATCCTCTAATGCTAAATTTCTCGAGATGTAATCTCTGTCAAAAATATTTCCTTTCTCGCTTCATTGCCTTCCTTGATAAATATGATTTAGGATTTCTCTAGGTCAAATCAAAATAAAGTCATTGGACCAGCAAAATAAGTGAAAAATAAAACTATGAATTGTCTGGTGGTCTGGTTTTGTTGTTTTATAGTGCCAGCACAACCCACATACATATCGGGATTGAAAAGTTATTTTTAACCATAAATTTTTATAGTCAGCCAAAGATAACTGGTCTTTGTACTGATGAGTACCCAGCCCTTCCACAAACAGAATTGAAGATTTTAATACTTCTCAAATCATAAAAAGTACTGAGTCAAAATGTTAGGGTGCAAATTCAACCAAGAAAACTACAAGTAATTTCTACCATCAGTGACCTACAGTGAGTTGTTCAACCACAAACATTGAAGATGACTTGTATCTAGATGAGGTTTGAATACAATATACCAGCATCAGAAACAATTCCTGGAATGGAATATGGAGTATAATAGAAATATGACTACCAAAGTATTCATCCTAAGGTATGCAACCAGTAAGGGCAAGCCCTCACTAGTTATTAGGGTTTTGCAAAGCCATAGCCATCTGAAAATAGCTTTACAGTAGAAAGTGTCTGTACCTACATAGTTACCAGTCCCATGTATAATACAATGATCAGTTTAGCAATTTTCTACCTAGTCTGTATTTTGCTGTAGTTAAATGAAAGACACACAAGGAAACTGCTGGTGCAATCAGGCAGAATACTAAAGGATCAATATTGTCCTTTCCTGCTCTCATAGGCAGGTTTACAAGCAATTCTTTTTTAAAACCCGAGTTAGATTGCACTACTTAAAGTGCATTTTGCTTTGACAAGTGACTGTGAAAATGCTACCTTGGAGCTTTACCTCTTAATGATTCCTGGATCAAATGTGAAGTTTTTGAATTAGACATCAAGTTAAACCTGGACAATTTAGCAAGTCATGACATATGCTTTGTTTCCTTTTAGATGTGCTCTCATTGGTGCTCATGAAACTTTGCAGAATTAATAAAAAGGAATACCAAAATTACTTCCAAGGATGATATACAAACACAAAAATAATTCTCCTCACCTGGTATTTTCTGCATAGGCCTGAAAGGGTAATATAATAGCAGAGAAATTAAATCCTGTGTAGGAAAGAAAAAAAATATTTTTTAAAATCTTATTTTCAGTTATTTTTTTATTTTCTGCTAAATCTCATAAGCAGATGATTGTATTGTTTGCATGTGATAATGCAATCTCAGAGGGACCTTCAGTGCCACTGATCCCATATGGTCAGATAGCAGAAAACCTATACAGAATAAGAGATAAATTTATGAGAAATGCACAGTGACGTGGGTACATAAAAAGTGAAGGAGCAGAGAATAAAATCTACTCCAAGGCAAGCCCTCAATCAAAAGTATCACCTCCCCAAACAATCTTCTATTGATGTAAACCTATAGAAACTCCACCGACCTCAGAAAAGCTTGGTCTTCCAAGCTGTTTTGAATTGTCCGAACCCTCTTTCCTGTTCCTTGATACAGCTAATATCTAACAATAGTTTAATAATTCAATCAGCAAGCGAACCAGTTAGAACTATGAATTATTATCAAACACTTCTGTATCAGATTTCTGGACCAAAAGTTTAAGTACAGACCATTCTATAGGAAAAAACTCCAACAAAACAAAATATGAATCTAAACTCAGACATAAAATTTTGGGTGGAGACATTCAAATGGGAGTTTTTAATTTCACCTGATATATTCTAACTATGGGGGAAATGAGCTATCAAAAGTATTTATAGAAGAGTCTAAAGCCCCCACATTTGTAGCTTAGGGTGAAAGTGAATAATATGAATTATTCAGTAAAAAATGAACAGTTAAGGAAGAAAAGAACATTTCAACCTGTTCTGAAAATAAAAACTGTGGGAGCCTCTCATAAATGATCTGTGAACAAATTTATCATGGGCAAAAGAAGATATTTCATTATGTAGCCAGAAGCCATTCTACAGAATTGATACCTTACCTAAGAATTGAGATAAACAGGGAAATTGGTTGCAAAAGTGATATGGCAGTGCACAGCAACAAGTTTAACATAAAATAACTTGTCACAAAAAAAAAAAAAAAAAAGGAAGAAGAAAAAGAGAGAGACCATTTGGGGCAGAAGTTATTAACAGGTTTTGCTCGTAAAATGCAGGGTATGGTAAAAGTCTGGCAAGGCTACTGCAATGTATACAATACCAATATATTACTTTGATTGGAAAATAAGATGTTGCCCAGGGAGGTTGTAGATGCCCCATCCCTGGAAACATTCAAGGTCAAGTTGGATGGAGCTTTGAGGAACCTGATCTAGTTGAAGATGTCCCTGCTCATTGCAGGGGGGTTGGACTAGGTGTTCTTTAAAGGTTTCTTGCAATCCAAACCATTCTATGACACTATGAGTTTATGAAACTTCAATATCTATGACCAATGGGAGCCCAACCACAATATGCATCCCCTCAATTACTTCTAAGGTAGTTTTCAAGTGACTATGGGGGTTTTGTTTGCTTATTTGTTTTGTTTTCTGTTCAGAAGAGAGATCTGCTGAACAAAAGCTCCAAGTGGAGGGCTCCTAGGCAGTGCAGAAAAACATTTTCTCAAATTTAATTTCTATCTCTCTCATCAGTAACCTTACCTTATTAATATTACCATTGCAAACCTTACACAAGGCACATTAGGTTTTTAATTTGCAGTGATGGGGTTTGAACAAATTATTGTATCTCCCATTTTCCATGAAGAAGCTACTGTCTTATGTTATAGAAGAATCCCTTTCTAATATTTCAGCTTGATCTTGCAGTCAGACTGTTGCATTCACAAAGACTGCTAGCTGATTTCACAAGGGTCTATTTACTAAGTTGCATTGCTGTATCCATTTTTAATTTACAATTTTGTTAAATAGAAGAAAATCCTAATAATTACTTGGTCAGTTTTTCCATTTCCAGATTTGTATTTATGTATTTTTCAGATGTCACCTGATCTGCATTAGATGTTTTCTTTATTGATAGCAGAATTTCATCCAAAAATGGGAAAACAACCTAATCCTTCATCAGAATTCTTGTTCAGAAAAGAGTGCTGAAGAATTAATAACAAACAGCATCAGCAGCCAAAGGGAGGGCTATGCCTAGCCTGCATTTCTCCACTTCCTCTCCCCTTTCACGTGTAAAGAAAGGCATTCTCAGGACATGAGGAATTGAGGGTAAAAACTAATAGACTGTTTTTGAAATATAAAATAATGATAAAATTTTGGGAAACATAATTTCAAGAATGAAAGCATCCAAGGGACTGAATAATCAAGGAAGCACTTAGTGAACACTCTGGGTTGGGATCTGAAGTGGGTATTTTTGGACTTTGAATTTGCGTATTGGAACATTTGGAAGGAATGTTCAAGGCAAATAAAAACTAACTGAGCCACAGGAAAGAAAAGCTGCAAATAATTCGAAAATTTAGCTTATTTATACTTGAACTGTATCATGCCAAAGATTTGATGTTTAATTACTGAATAATTGTAAAGGAAAGAGATTTTTTTTTTCCCATAAATCTGAAGTAGTATGTATTAAATTATTGTCTCTCGGAATTACTTAAATAGTCTGGGTGTTACAGGCTGGGATTTAAAACTCTGTTTGCATTTATGCCTGTTGGTTTTTGTTGTACCCAAGTACGTTTCTTCTGCAGTAGTAGAAGTCTAATTGTCTATGTTTCTAAGGATATATCAGCCTCATTCAGCTGTTGATGCCAGCTTAAACTTCACAAGTACTTTACGCTCTTTGAGAGTGTAAGACTTTATTTTGGGGGATATTGCGATCCTTGGTATATGTTTTTCTGAAAATGTTTGACCTTGATAAGCCATAGAGGGGTTATTATCTCTGCACACAGTGCAGCAGGATGGACAGCATGTTTGACGGGCAAGATGCATTCAGTGCACTCTATGTGACAGCAGAAACAAAGCCAATGCAACACAAAAGACCATTTCTTGAAGCGAAAACCTATGGTGTGAAATCCACTATGTTATCCTACAAAAGAAAGCACGCTGGCTAATATCATCCTTCTGAATGACTGTAGCACATAGGCATTTCTTCAGATACTTTTTAATCCCTTCAGTGTTTCCACCAGCATTTACCAGGTGCTATGTTAAATGTCTTGGTATTCGTTTGTGGCCCATCACACAACACATCACAACAGAAGCAGCTTGTGAAAACATATGTCTCTTACAACTTTAGCCTGAATTGAGTGGCTACCACAAGAGTGTGGTCAAACCCTGGAACAGGCTTCCTGAGAGGTTGTGATGCCCCATGCCTGTCAGTGTTTAAGAGGCATTTGGACCATGCCCTTAATAACTTGTTTAAATTTTGATCAGCCCTGAAGTGGTCAGGCAGTTGGATCATTGAAGATCCTTTCCAACTGAACTATTCTGTTCTGTTCTATTCTATTCCTTTCTAATTTAAAGTAGCTGATTCTTCATTTGCCCATCCAGGCAAACAAATCATAGGTGAAGGAAGGAGAACCAGACTAAGTTGAACCAATCTAAAAGAAAAGGTTTTCCTCTCTGTTATTCTGCATTAAAACAAACAAAGTAAAAAAATGCTGGATTCAAAAGAAAAGGAACAAAAAACCCATTCATACTACTTTCAATAAAAAATGCTGTGCTTCATTTGGGATAATTTTAACCCCAAAAAAGCAATGGAGATGAAATTCACAGAATCAGAGAATTGCAAGGGCTGGAAGGGACCAGGGGAGATCATCTAGTCCAACCCACCTGCTAAAGCAGGTTCTCCTAGAGCAGGACTTCATCCAGTCAGGCTTTGAATATCTACAGAGAAGGAGACTCCACAACCTCCCTGGGCAGCCTGTTCCAGTGCTCCGTCACCCTCAGAGTAAAGAAGTTTTTTCTCATGTTCAACTGAAACCTCTTATGTTTCAGTTTGTACCCATTGCCCCTTGTCCTGTCACTGGACACCACTGCAAAGAGACTGGTTCCGTACTTGTGATGGATATTTGTATGTATTGATGAGGTCCCCTCTCAGTCTTCTCTTCTTCAGGCTGAATAAGCCCAAGTTGTAGATTCAGACAAGTTTTGCAAAATCAGGGGACAGATGGTGGTTTACTTTCACCTCATCAGTCATGAGATGTGAGAATGCATCAGAAGTTTCTCCAGTTGTGAGGGATCCACTTTTAAGAGAGAATACTATACCTGTTGCCACAAGCTGCTATCCAGCTGTCCTATTGATGCTGTTCCTCCTTGTTGAAATAATTATATCTTTATTGAGCTAGAGAGGAAGGACAAGAATAACTTGGTAATTTGGTAGGTGGAGAGCTTACCTGGAAAACTGGACATTTCCAACTCAGTCCCTACTTTAATGAATATGTATGTACATTATGGCAGCAGAAAAAGTCCTGATACTATTTAAAATACTGGAATTTAAAGTTCTGATAAAACTTTGGGTTTCAGCAAGCCAGTCAATTTTATGCTATGTATTCAAAACCCTTGTTTGATCCTAAAATGTCTAAATAAATATAAACAATGATGCAGCGACCAGAGCTGCTTCAGAAACTCATTGGAATATACATGCACATATGCTTACTGATATCCTGGAGTTACTGCAAATGGAAACTTTCCAAAGTGTCTACATCAAAATAAAAGCTTTTACAAAGACAAAGGTGATTTACAATTCATACTCTTGAATTTATAATAGCAATGATCCCTATACTTCTGATACCTAAATTTTTAATGAAATGGATTGATAACTTCTTTTATTTGTGATCTGTTTTTATTATCATCCCTACCTGAATAAGTTTAATATTTTAATGGAGGGGTTTGTAACAGTACTTAGGAAACTAAACACCTTGTTTGCTACCTATCAACTGCGCTTTACCACCCTTTCCCTAAAGGTTGCCACTCCAGCAGCTGAGGTACAGTAATCATGTGGCAGCTCCTAGTCCACATCACTACAAAGTCAGAGAGCTTGTTAAAAACACTGAAGTTAATTACCATTTACTATGGTTTATGAGTAATAGATGGGTGAGGTTCAAACTACTACACAAACATTTGTTGATTCTGCTGGGGTACTTACTTGCTCTTTTAATTGGGTTGCAACATATCCCAGTGTCTACCTCTTGGCTTCTATTGAAACAAGCAGACTTAAAACCTTAATTTGACCCTCACAATAAATTGAAGTCAGCCTTTCTCTGTTATATTAATTTTTAGCAAGTAATGTCTTAAAGCACTCCAAAACTAAGTAAAAATTCTCATGCAACTTCAAGATATTTTGCTAATACACAAGAATGTGCTAGCAAACTGTTATCTAATACCATCTCCCACTATATTAGCAATCATATTGTATGCGATGACACATGTTCCAGGAGAAATCATGGGCATACTGCAGGTGGGGGGATGAGAGTTTGCTGTGTGTGCATAGAAATTTCACACTGCCATAAACCATTCCAGACTGGGGAAACAATCCCCACGCACACTCATTAGCAGAGGCTCAAAACGAGATCTAGCCCCACCTCTGGCATGCTTCATCAAGCCCTGATTTTGCAGTCCCATCTGTTCTTCAGAACTGCCAGTTCATCTAGCAACCAATCACATTAGACATTTTTAAACTGTGAGAGGAGTTAGCTGGAGCTCTTAACAAATTGTTCCTGCCATCTACCATCAATTTTCTTATTATCACTGACAGCAGGACCAACCCATGGCCAATACCCATTTACACTTCCAGCTGAGGCAAAGTTCCCCCACAAAACTTCATTTAAGCTAAACCACAAGTTTTGTTCAGCTAAACTACACCAGCTGAGGACTCACCCAAACCTCAACAAAAATGTAGAGAGGAACTACTTTTTGGCCCTAGAATGATGACTGAAGCAAATTCTTTCAGATAAAATCATCTTAGGATTTTCTGTCTATATTAAAAATCAGAGACCATAAATTACTATGGGTTGAAGGAAATACCTTCCAGCAGTTTATTAAAACATCCACTTAGACTGAGGTTTTGTAAAGGTGTTTTGACTTTCCTTGGAAGCTTTGTTCCAAACTCTCATAGGGCCCTTCAAAAACATAGCCCATCATTTGCAAGATCACTGGATAGCCTGCTCCTATGTTAGTAATACATGCAGTCATGCAGAAAAGAGCAGTGGCATGCTGATGAAAGTTTTATATTATTTTTATGTCTCTACATTTTGTTCTTATTTCACTGTCATTTATATCTTCCCTTAATACAATAACATTTACTTGAAAAGTCAATGAAAATTTGTCTAGAAGACACCCAGAAAAATAAAAGAAAGGGAGGTCTACTAATTATTATTCAGCTTCCATTTATGGAGCATTACATTCTTAAAGATAAATATTAGTTCCAATGCTAGACCAAACTAGCAATTTGTAATAGTTCAGAATTTGTTCTCTGCATAGCTCCAGGACAGGGAAATAGGAAAGGTGTCTTTAATTTTCTTTGGTATTGAAGATGGCCAAAGACCATTCAAATTAATAATTTAATGTGAAGCAGTGGTACTCATGGAATCTCCTATTTAACTAATCAGAGATCACATTTCATGACACTTCCTTCATAATACAATTGTCTGAGCGCTTCTCACACAACAGGAGCTGCCTACATGTACAGGTTTGGGGAATGATAGAAATAGGAACAGTTTATATGGCTTGAAGATCACTTCCTCTCCAAATCTGAAGATACAGAGAATAAAAGAACCTGACAGTGGGCAATGGACCCAAAGAAACTGCCATGGCAAGACAAATTCACAAGCTATAGTTGCATCCCCAGCAAAAGCAGCCTTCCAAATTGCTCCACTAGCCAGGAATCAATCAGACTTCTTCTAAGCCACCAGCAAATGTCTCCCCTCACTGTCACGCAGTGCCTCCAAGTCAGACAAGTTAGTTTTGATCAGTTACCTATTGCAAGTCAGCTGAGATCGGTACCCTGACTGCTCAGAGACTAAAGCTCCCCCGTTGGAAATCTGGGTTCAACCACCATCCTGCTTTGTCCCATGAATCCTGCAGACTGCTCCATGACTGGCTCTTTTGCCTCCTTCCTTCAGTCATAAGGAGAGACCTTTATCAGTGGTCCTAATATTCACAGTGTGAAAAGGGGGTGTAATCACACTAGTTCATGTCTCTCTTGCTTGAAGAAAATGGATGTAGGGCAGAGGAAGAGAGGTGGAGTGATATTGTACATCAGGAAATCTACTAGCCATGCAAAGCAGTACTTTCATTGCTGTTGGAAACTCATGTCTATTGCTGCAGACAAATTTTTTCTTGCCTTAGTCTCTTGAATCTGTAGGGTCAATGAAAGTCTTTCTGTGACTAAGATGATCCATCTTTGCTCCTATGAATAGTAGTTAATGAAAAAGTAAGATAGCAATCTATGCAAGAGTTGAGGAATATTACTCATTGTGATTAGCCATTGTTTCTTAGTCAGGTTTCCATCTCTACTAAATGTCACCAGCAGATATGAAGGGGAGCATTCAGGTCAAAATCAGATGATATCTGAGTTCTGATTGAATAAAACTATATGCTTCGCATTTTCCTCTGTATCCTAGTATTGCAGAGAACAAAATCTGGGAAGGTGCAGAAAAAAGAAACAGCTCAGAGTGCAGCAATCAGGCTCACTTCTAAATGCATAATGTGGATGATATTGAGGTGAATACCCACAAGGAAACTTGAATAAGCTAGTTCTGGCATTTAGATATTTACTGATTCCAAACTGTCTTTGTGAAAACTGCAATTTAAAGAGCATAGAAGCTTAATTCAGTATTCCCTGAAATACAAAAGAAGAGAAGCATGGCATCATTTCACTGATTTATTCTGCTTCTTTCTTCAAGAGCGCCTGCATTTTATTCTCTTGAGAAGACTTGTATCCTTCAGAAAAGCAGGTTGGGAAGCTAACCAGGTATTGTCAATGCACCATCAGCTTGCAGCTGGGAATGAATTTGATGAGCTGATTCCTGGTGACACAGCTTTTAAAATACAGGTAATGTAAATGGAGAATCTATACAGTTGTCAATAGTTTTGGAAAGCTTATTTGTCATCACCCCAAAGTTTAGAAGCAGACTAGCTAAAGTTTTCTCATTACTGGATGGCATTTTGTAGTAGATAATGTCAGCTTGTTGGGCTAAGACTAGAAGCAATTAACGCTATACACAGTGGGATGGTGAGAGGATCAAAATACCCCCAGATCCAGAACCAGATCCAGATTCAGATCCAGATCCAGATCGGAATAGACTTAAAATTCAGTAGCATGCAGTTGCTGTGGTTTGTTCCAAAATATTTAGACTTTTACAAAAAGTATATCACATTTTCTTGGGATTATCAAAGCCTACAACAGAGAAAACAATTCATTACATATATTTAATGAGATTAATATCTTGCTTTATGTTTTGATATTTTGTAAATAGTGCAAAGAAACAATGGGAAGTTGTTTCTAATGGTCCTGACTTTGCCTTGCTCTATGCTGGGTCAAAGTGACATGAAGATGTATGTTGCTAAATGTTATTTAAAAATTGTGTTTTCAAACGCAGAATCAGTTGCTTTGTCACTCTTTCATGATAGTTAAATGATACTGTAAGAATCAAATACAGATGATACTCTTTGTCCTTGAGACGTGACAGCTCCTTCAACCTAGAATATCTTTATGGTTCCTCTAGCATGTACCTGAAGATGTGTTTGATTTAAATTACTTTAGTCATGGGTCACAAAGAGCACTTCAATGCCTTCTTCACTCAGCTGCATCAGCTGATTAGTCGCAGCCAAGATTCCTACGAGGAGGCCTGATGCCTCAACTGAAAAGAAGAAAGATGCATCTACAAGGCCTCTAATGCGAATTACAGGCCCCAACTATCATGAAATCAATGAAAAACTTCCTCAATGTTCAAAGATGTTTGGATCAAAGTGTTTCTTTCTCAGTATTTCTATCCAATCAAGCTTTGCTCATATGATGACAAAAACTGTAAGTCATCACAAAATTCTATGACACCTTTTCCCTCTGAAATTCAGACCTCCTTTCCTAGGACTTACATCGGAAAGTGACTTTTCTTTGTCTGAATATGAAGACATTACTGAACGCTTTGCTTTGAACATATCCTAGTGGGTTTTCTATTTGGTTCAAATTCTGTTGATTCTGTCTGGATTTTTTTCCATTGTAAAATCTGTAGGAACACAAGTAGAAAGGGAGCTACCAAGCAATGTACTGACCCTTCTTGTGTTCCTCCCAGTCAAATGTCAGTCATGGTCTTGGAGTACATAAGATGTGTGCATGTGCACACCAATTGTTATTTCAAATAAATAAACCATTTCCACTGGATTCCATGGGTACCTTTTTCTGCCCTCAGCTATTACGCTCTTCTGATGGTCTTGCTTTATCCAGAGCTTAAGTAAATTTAGGATTAACTAAGCACTTTAGTTCTTCATTCGAACAGACCCAAGCATAAAGATATGACTGGCTTATTCATATTAATTTTTCTATGAACATTTGCAGTCATATTTTTAAATGAAAATGAATAGTTGAATAGCCAGCTTCAGCTCCAGACTAGCTGGCCTCTTGAGTGTCTTATATAATTCATACTGAAGAGTGCTTTGTGCTCCTTGAAGAGCCAGGTAACCTCCAAGTGCAGTTAAATGGAGCCAGTCAGACACTCTCTTTCTGCTGGATGTCTCCTTTAAATTCTTAATCTCCTTTTTTCCCACCTCTACTGTCTGCTTTTTTCCTGCCATGTATTCCCAATTCTTCATTCTCCTCACATTTCCACATTAATCCTCTTTACTCCTTTACCCAGTCCTTCTGAAGCTAGGCCGTGACTTGTTCCTTTTAATTTTTTTTTTTGGAGTCATTATTCTAATGATGGTGAATCTGGACACTATTCAGACACTGAAAATTACATGATTTTATATTGAGGAATATTTTTAAATATGGAAAAGAAGAAAGATAATCCTGGAAGACTCTTATCTTCAACAAATGTTATATCAGGTAAGGAAGATGTTACACGAACCAACCCTAGCATGGTCCTAAGACAGCTTACTTTAGAAGGTGCCGCAGCTGGGTGGAAAATGGAATTGCTGTCCTCTGGGAAATTTTACTGTTTGATGTTTGTTTTCCAACTAACATATTTCTCTTTCTTGGCAGCCAAAGACGAGACCCTTCTTTGAATATATTTGTGGAGTTGATGGGGCATGGAAATGAGGACAGGAGATTACTGTGGTGCACTGATCCTAAATGCTCCAAAAACTTTCCTGGGACTACAACTCTTAGGACACTAACCAAGCTCTGTTTAATTTGCACAGAGTTCATAGCTCTCTTTGGTGGCAAGAGAGAAAGACACAAACCATGATGCTCCCGTAACGATTAGTAGTGGCCTCTAAGAAGGTCCAAGGTCTAAGGAGGTCTTCTCCTCTATGAAGGAGGTCCAAGATTGCTTCTACACCCAACAGCTGCAGGAAAAATAGGAACCCTAATCCTTTACCATGCTTTGTCCCATATTGCTTCTATTTTACCATGTACATCAGAATTAATGTACCCTTCTGTATTCTGTTTGGGAACACCAAAAGTTCAGGCTTTGCTCTGGGATCCCAGCCCAGATGAATAACACAGAGCTTATTCAAAGGTTTCTCTACATCTCTAATGCTACTTTTCATTCACAGCAGTGTCAGAATTGGGACTGAGGACAAAAAAAGAAATTCTTACAGCACTGAAAACTGTTAAGTGTCTATATAATAAGTATCAAAGACCCAGGTTTATTATTGGATGTGTGTATGACTAGATAGCTTGTGTAAATTTAATTTTTTATGTGTATGAAGATAATTGATTCGGCATACACACTTTCAAATCAAACAACACTGAGGAACCAATTCTAATCTCAAATGAATAATTTGCAGTGTAACAAATCTTGAATATCTTGTTGCTGTCATTACAAAAGCCAGTTGCAAGGTGTTTGTTCGCTCATGATCTGAGATGCCCTGTTCTCTATTTGTTTGAAAAATGTGTTCAGGAATTACTTCTATGGATGTAACACAGTCATCTAACTTTCCATAAAATGCAACTGATTGGAAAAATACACCTAATTAACAGAAATAATTTAAAACCCAGTGGTTTCTTGATGAAGGCAATCCCTTCTCTCCTTCTATATCTGTTTCTTTTCAAAGACAGCATTGAAAGAAAGCAAAACTTTTTCAGTTCATGTAAGTTTGACATTTTTTTTTCCACCTGAGTCACAAAATGATTTGTCATGGAAATCAATAGCAAAGAGGAAATTTTAGAGCACTTTAAGAGGTGCAGTGTACCTAGAAAGCAGTGCTCCAGAGACAATACTAGAACAGAGGAGTCCTGGAACTAAAAATCCCATAAGACATTGCAGGTAGTACCATAGCCATGATGTACGGATCTATGTTCATTTCTCAGGGACAGGGGAGGAAGAGAAGTAATACTTAGGAGAAACACAAGAGCAGAAAGAGCTGTAGGCTAGAAAGACGAAACCTTCATTGACATTAATGTACTAACAGAATATGGTTCAGCAGAACTGAGATGGAGAAAATATAGTTCCCTTAACGTAAGGTAACAGCTGCTCTACCTGCTAGCCTTACCTTTTAATATACCTTCTGCCACTTTAGATGTCAACCAGCTTGAAAGGTTGATGAAAATGACAGGGGAGAGAAAATGACACATGGCTTTACAAATCAGCACTCCACTCTAAAAACCATAATGGGCAGGATGGACAAGTGGAAAAAGAAAGGGTAAACACAATACAAAAAGACTTAAAAAATAATAAATTTTATTGTCCAACAAATTACACAGTCAAAAATTGTGAGTTTGGTGAAAAAAAAAAGAATTATTTTTTTAAAGCAGGAATTATTATCAATTTTCTGTTGTTTGTCTTTTCAAATCACTAGCTCATGTTCTGGAGTTGCTCTCCAAGAAAATATAAAAGGGAGAAATTTACTTTTAAAAATTTAAAGCTGAGATTCAGGCAATCTGTTTATTTCAGAAGCTAGGAGTTTATGAAAAGCACCAAGTGCTGAAAAATGCATGAAAAAAAAAAAAAAGAGTTGGCAGAAGGAATGGGCAAAAGTCCAGTAAAAGAAGATGGAGATGCAATAAAAGTTTTATATCATTAAGGTTAATGAATCCCAGCTTTACTATTCTTGATCTGGGAGCTCTTTATTGGTTGGTTGTTTTTTTTTTTCTTGGGGGGTGTGTGAAAGTTAACCTAGGGGTCATACGTAAAGACAAATTTTTAATTTTTATTTGTTTTTCTATTTATGAGGGTTTCAAATGGAACAGGTAAAAGATACAAAGGTGTCATGGTTTAACCCTGGCCGGCAATTAGAATCATAGAATCACAGAATCACTTTGGTTGGAAAAGACCTTTAAGATCATCAAGTCCAACCTTAAACCTAACCCTGTCATCCCACCACTAAATCATGTCCCTAAGCACCTCATCTATCCTTCTTTTAAATACCTCCAGGGAGGAGGACTCTACCACCTCCCTGGGCAGCCCATTCCAGAGCCTGACAACCCTTTCTGTGAAGAAGTTTTTCCTAATGTCTAGCCTAAACCTGCCCTGGTGCAGCTTCAAGCCATTCCCCCTTGTCCTATCGTCTGTTACCAGGGAGAAGAGGCCGACCCCCACCTCACTACAGCCTCCTTTCAGGTAGTTGTAGAGGGCAATCAGGTCTCCCCTCAGCCTCCTCTTCTCCAGGCTAAACAACCTCAGTTCCCTCAGCTGTTCCTCATATGACTTGTGCTCCAGACCCCTCACCAGCTTTGTTGCTCTCCTCTGGACATGTTCCAGCAGTGCAACAT
Organism: Butorides virescens; assembly: GCA_017310255.1. Classification (NCBI taxonomy): domain Eukaryota; kingdom Metazoa; phylum Chordata; class Aves; order Pelecaniformes; family Ardeidae; genus Butorides; species Butorides virescens. Next base: position 144,314 of record JADKXX010003666.1, read on the forward strand.
CTTTCTTCTAGTGCGGGGCCTAAAACTGAACACAGTATTCAAGGTGTGGCCTCACCAGCACCAAGTACAGGGGCACGATCACTTCCCTACTCCTGCTGGTCACACTATTTCTGATATAGGCCAAGATGCCATTGGCCTTCTTGGCCACCTGGGCACACTGCTGGCTCATATTCAGTTGGCTGTCAACCAGTACCCCCAGGTCTTTTTCCACCAGGCAGCTTTCCAGCCACTCTTCCCCAAACGTGTAGCGCTGCATGGGGTTGTTGTGACCCAAGTGCAGGACCTGTCACTTGGCCTCCTTGTTGAACCTCATACAGCTGGCCTTGGCCCATCGATCCAGCCTGTCCAGGTCCCTCTGCAGAGCCCTCCTCCCCTCGAGCAGATCAACACTCCCACCCAGTTTGGTGTCATCTGCAAACTTACTGAGGGCACACTCAATCCCTTCGTCCAGGTCATTGATAAAGATATTAAACAAGACTGGCCCTAGAACTGAGCCCTGGGGGACACCGCTTGTGACCGGCTGCCAACTGAATTTAGCTCCATTCACCACGACTCTCTGGGCTCGGCCACCCAGCCAGTTTTTTACCCAGTGAAGAGTACACCCATCTAGGCCATGAATCGCCAGCTTCTCCAGAAGAATGCTATGGGAGACTGTGTCGAAGACTTTGCTGAAGTCCAGGTATACAACATCCACAGCCTTTCCCTCATCCACCAGGCGGGTCACCTGGTCGTAGAAGGAAATCAGGTTGGTTAGGCAAGACCTGCCTTTCATGAACCCATGCTGGCTGGGCCTGATCCCCTGATTGTCCTCCATGTGCCTGGTGAGCACACTCAAGATGAACCTCTCCATAATCTTCCCCGGTACTGAGGTCAGGCTGACAGGTCTGTAGTTCCCCGGATCATCCTTCCGGCCCTTCTTGAAGATAGGCATCACATTTGCCAACCTCCAGTCATCTGGGACCTCCCCTGTTATCCAGGACTGCTGATAAATGATAGAGAGTGGCTTGTCAAGCTCCTCTGCCAGCTCCTTCAGCACTCTTGGGTGGATCCCATCTGGACCCATAGACTTGTGGATGTCCAGGTGGCATAGCAGGTCAAAGACTGCTTCCTCTTGGATTATGGGGGGTTTATTCCACTCACTGTCCCCATCTTCCAGCTCGGGAGGCTGGGTACCCTGGGGATAACTCGTCGGGCCATTAAAGACTGAGGCAAAGAAGGCATTGAATATCTCAGCCTTTTCCTCGTCTTTAGTGGCAATGTTCCCCCTTGCATCCACTAGAGGATGGAGGTTCTCCCTGGCTCTCTTTTTGCTGTTAACATATTTATAAAAACTTTTCTTATTATCCCTTACAACAGTGGCCAGGTTAAATTCCAGCTGGGCTTTTGCCTTTCTAATTTCCTCTCTGCATGACCTGACAAGATCCCTGTACTCTTCTTGGGTTGCCTGCCCCTTCTTCCAGAGCTGGTAAGCTCTCCTCTTTTTCCTTAGTCGCAGTAGCAGACCTCTGTCCAGCCAGGCCGGTCATCTTCCCCACCGATTTGTCTTACGGCACATGGGGACAGCCTGCTCCTGTGCCTTTAAGACTTCTTCCTTGAAAAACACCCAGCCTTCCTGGACCCCTTTGCCCTTCAGGACTATCTCCCAAGGGACTCTCCCAACCAGCGTTCTGAGCAGGTCAAAGCCTGCCGTCTGGAAGTCCATGGTGGTGGTGTTGCTGACCCCCTTCCTTACCTCCCCAAAAATCGAAAACTGCCATTTCATGATCACTAAGGCCAAGATGACCTCCGACCACCACCTCTCCCACCAGTCCTTCTCTGTTAGTGAATAGGAGTTCAAGCAGGGCACCTCCCCTGGTAGGCTCACTTACCAGCTGTGTCAGGAAGTTATCTTCCACACACTGCAGGAACCTTCTGGACTGTTTCCTTTCTGCACCACACAGCTGCTCACTCACTCCCCCCTGGTGGGATGAGGGAAAGAATCAGCATAGTAAAAGTGAGAAAACTCATGGGTTGAGATACAGACGGTTTAATAGGGAAAGCAAAAGCCGGGCACACAAGCAAAGCAAAGCAAGGAATTCATTCCCTGCTTCCCATGGGCAGGCAGGTGTTCAGCCATCCCAGGAAAGCAGGGCTCCATCACACGTAGTGGTGACTTGGGAAGACAAATGCCATCGCTCTGAATGTCCCTCCCCCTCCTTCTTCTTCCCTCAGTTTATATACTGACCGTGATATATGGTCTGGAATATCTTTTTGGTCAGTTGAGGTCAGCTGTCACCTCTGTGTCCCCTCCCAGCTTCTAGTCCACCTGGCAGAGCATGTGAAGCTGAAAAGTCCTTGACTGGTATAAGCATCACTTGGCAACAACCAAAATGTCAGTGTGTTATCAACATTCTTCTCATACCAAATCCAAAATACAGCACTACACCAGGAACCAGGAAGAGAATTAACTCTGTCCCAGCTGAAACCAGAACAAAAAGGCATTGTAAAATTCCGTCAGTAATTGAAAGTGGCCAAGATTTTTATATAGGTCTTACAGAGCTAAGAGCTTTGTAGGATAGCATGCTGCTGAAAGGATGTGGAAATTTAGCCACATCTAGGGAGCAAGATTTAGTGCTGTGTCAGGTCAACTGATAGGAACAGAAAGAGCCTGTCCTTTAAGCATTCATCAGAAATTTGGTTTTTAGACTTTCAAGAACTGTTCAACTTTAATTTGTTGTTCTGTCATTCCTTCATCTGGCATTGCAACTTCCTTTGTAATATGAGCTAAGTTATTTACTGCCTAAAAATAAAATACAATAAAATTACCAAGCTGTGATTTTATGTGCAACAGAAATGAAATCTGCAAATCAGCTAGTTCAGTGACAGGTGTATATTCCCCAGGAATACCCAAAGGAATGTATTTTACTTCCTACTTCTTATGCCACTTTCTGATCACTGGAGACCAATTGAATACTGAATTAATTTTCATCCAATAAAACATTTCATCTTTGACCTCCACACAAGGAAATGAAATACTGTACAAAGTAGACTGGCACCAGAGCATAAGGATCTAGCTGAGAGGTAAAGGACAAGTTTATTTTATTTTCCTAACTTTCACAGTATGGCATAAAAGCACAAAACAACAAATGTCTTCATGGAGAGCTCACTAGAGTCCTTGGCGAGTCTTTAGTGAATTCTTTCACATTCTTCTCCCCCCAAAAGTAGCAGCAGATGTGTTCACCCCATGATGCTATATAATTGCTCTGAAAGATTCTATGAACAGAAAGTCTCCATAGAAAATCTATTGTTGATGTCCTACAACAACACAGCAGAAAACGTAGGGTGCCTAGGGAGGGAGAATAAAATTCATGAAGACACCTAAGCGATTTAGAAGCCCAAGTTCCATTTCCAAAAGTGAAGTATGTTTGTAAGCCCAAATCCTCAGAGGAACATAGGATTTAATATAGGATGCAGTAAACTCAGTGGTGCCACAAAAAGGCTCCTAGCAGTACCTGAGGTAGTCAGTTTAAAGTTGGCTCACGTATTTGTGGTTGCAAGACTACCCTGAGGGTTATTGATTCAAATGCCAAATTCATTTCTGAAAATGGGACCTGGGACTCTTAGCTGGCTTAGACCCTTTGGAAACATATAGGATATGACTCAGCTGTGGAAGGCCCAAACTGCCTTTAACTACCATTGCCATCACAGGGAACTGGAAGCATCAGAAGAAAACCAGCAAAACACAAGTGTGAGAGTTAGTAGAATGAAAAGAAAGACCTTGCGCTTTTTTTTTTTTTGCTTTTTTTTTTTGCTTTTTTCTGTTACAACTACTGCACATTTCATCATATATTTATCTACAGTTGGACTCAATGATCTTAAAGGTCATTTCCAACCTAAATGTTTCTATGATTCTATCTATAAGTATTGTGATTACACATGGTGTTTATTTATGTCTATGTCTACATATATCATTGATACTGCTAAGCATGACATGACATATCAAACCAAGTGGTAAACCAGGCATAAATCCAATGCATTTTTGCCAGGAATTTATGCATATAATGATTAATGGGCTGAATAAATACCACATATACAGTAATCTCCCTTCAGAATATTCCCAGCTACTCCAGATAATTAATTGTTGCTTCATCACCTTTTGCTGCATCTTTTGTCTACATAAAGGAAAGTCTCAAAATATGACAATACTGTTAACAGGTACTGTTCTTATGCAGTAACCATGTATCGCTCAGCCTTGTCTTGTAGACTCACCAAAGAGATCAGATGAGAGGAATAGTTGTTGATACAGCAGCAAGCTTATGAGAAAAAAAGAAAAAACAGGGAGTATGTTGTTGTTGTCAACCTCTGAATATGTAGGATTTTTTGTAGCAAGAATTGCTCCATTATTAACCCATAGCAACCATATGTAAGGATTATGTTAAGAATTTTTCCTTTTAAGTTATGGTGCATACTATATCCTGAAGTAACCACATCTAATTTCTTGAAAGCATCACTTCATCTTAATGATAAGAGTTTTCTAAAACAGAAAGGCAAAGAACCTTGCAAGAAAGTCAGCTGTATTGTCTTGAATTTTATTACCAACCTTTAGCAAAACACAAGACAAGTTCTGAGTGATACTCAGACCTATTTTTCTAATCTGTTGGTTTACTACCTGCCCAACAAATTTTTGTTCTCAGCTGCTTCATCATACATGCTCTCCATCTGAAGTTTTTTCATGACAATAAAAGCAAAATATTTTTGCTTTACTACTTGGGTAGTTGTAATTATTTTCTGGAAATTGAAATAACTTTCTGATCCCTAAAGCTGCACTGGCTTTATTGCATGAGGGACATAATCATATGTTATTTGGAATGGTGACTTACTCCACCACATTCTACAATAATGACCCCTGTTTTGCTTTTATTGAAGTAGGCACTTATCTTTCGTTTCTTGTATTTCAGTTTGATGTCATTGAGGCTAAAAATGTATTTGACCGGGCTCATTTAAGGTGAAGAGTCCCTTCAGTATTCACATTATTACTTTTGTCACTTTCTTCTTTCTAATCTGTCTTGCAAGGATCTCATATATTAATTTTTCTTTCAGTTAAAATGGCACAGGTCTGATAGTGCCCTCATTACCCAAACTGTTATTTCTCCCTCTGGCCTCACAAACTGTATTAAATGATGTTTCTTTGGGGGAGTCCAGCAATGACATTCTGAGTAATGCTTTAAATGATAGGTCTCAAATTGGATTTAATTTACATTTAATAAGGCATGTATTGTATGGCAAATTAATTATAACTGACTGTTGAATGTAGGTTTTGAGACTTAATAGTTACAGAATGAATAGTATGTTTATTATATAGAGGGTTACAGAACATCACTTATACTTCTTCCCAGTAATGAAGTGATATTTTTTTGACATAAGTTAATTATTTAGTCAGTTTTAAATGAATAACTAGCTGAGTTCTGTAAACAGGCTCTGTTAATCAAGAAAAAAATAGATTTTATTTAAAATTAAATCTTTCTTTTCTGAATCTTTTTCTACTGATAATTTTGAATTTCATCACTTCTCCAAAATAAGTAATGTCAAAATATCTTTGTAGCCATAACTTTGCACTCAATCCATTTCAAATAATGGATAAATTAGGTATCATATTTTCAAGGTACAGTTCTTTACAGAGTGCAGGGTTTTTTTTGTATCTTTGGGCTACAATAAATATGAAAGAAATTAACAGATAGGAAGAAGTTTCACTCTTGTATGAATTTTTTAAGGTATGTACTTCAGAGAAAATTTGATTCCAAAGTTTTGGTTGCTTAGCCAAGTCAATTCAAATGATGTACCAGAAGCACATCATTTTGGATTGGTAATTTTATTTGTGGGGTGTTGTTTGTTTTTTTTTTTAATAGTCTGGCATTACAGTTCAATTTTTCATGGATTTAAAATTTCCCAACTGACCCTTAGATCATCTCACTTTTACTATACCAGTCTTACAAAAATATATTAAAATATTTTACATAGCTATTTAATGAGCATTTCAAGAAGCACTAACAACTGGCAGTACAACAGACCTGATTCTTCATCCTCTTGCTCCTTCTGCAGTCATTGGCCTTTGTGCAAAATACTGGTAAATGAACTGTAAAACATGACAAAATACATTTTAAAATCTTTACCCTATTGCTCTTAGGTTTAAGTGAGTACTTAAGGAGGAAGTAAAAGCAACCCCAGTCACTACGGAATATATCTGGTTTCTTCTAGTCCTCAGTTCTGGTCACAGGGTTGATCACATGGAATGAAATGTCATTTTCATTCCTGTAGTTCTGACAGGAAGAAGATTTCCAAAGTTTAATGCTGTATATATTCTTGAACTGATACATGTGTATGGTACTAAATTGACCTTTCTGTTATTTTGCAGTTTTGATTGGATAGCCAGTCCACTTTTTCTTCTATATGCTACTATAATAAGGCTATAAACAATGCAGGAGTTGAGTGACCACCCAATCAAAGTATAAAATATTGAAAAGGTCAAAAGAGTGCAGCTCACTACTAAGATTCATTGAATATAAATTAGGCATTAAACTCCTGATACCTCGTTCCCTTGACTGAGTAGTAATGAGAATGGAAAATGGCAGAAAATTAATCCCTTCTCATTAAAAAGCTTGTAATGAGAATGTGGAACTTGGTAGAAATGTAACCTGTTCTCATTACAGTCTTCAGGAAAGGGTCTTTGTAGTCTTCTTCAGATGTGATAGCAGTGAACTTTTCCTCCCTAATAAAATAGTACAGGGAATGTGTTATATTACATACAACTCCCTTGCATAAGTCTTCTGCATTGTAAAATCATCCTAAAGTGACATAACCTTTTTCATTCATTGACACTGGAATTTCTGCTGTATTTCTACTTTTTGTTAACATCTGTGTCAGCTGTGTTTTCAGTGCTGCCTAAACTAGACATATGCCCACATCCCATTGAATTTCAAAATAATTTGCAGATTAGGTTTCCTCAGAGTCTTTTGCAAAGTCGAGCTAGAGTCAAGAATGGCATAAAGTGAATATCCTAATGATAATTATCCAGATAAAAATGTGTACACATAGGTTAATGAGTGAGATTATCAATGGGATAAATACCAGGAATGTGCTTACACACCTACCCGCACGCACACTAATTTCTGGCAGAAAAGGACCCCCAGATTTCTGTTCTCCACATTAAATTCCACTGTGCCCACAACATATAATTTATCACAGTGAATTTCACATGCTCCTTGACTTTGAAGTGTATCCAGACTTTTCTCTAACAGTATTTAGATTGTGAGAGCAGGAAAAGTAAAAAATAAGCAAAATACTGCAACTAAACAAATCTGTATTTTGTTTTCCATGAAAAAGTAGGTATAAAATAAAATATTTTGATGGAAGTCTATAAGTTAATGATCACTTTGGTTCTCAGTAACTGAACACAGCAATCAACAAAATAACCAACACGTACATTTATTTTTGAAACTGAAAAGTACATGGCAGAATGGTTTGTGTATGAAATCTGAGGAGGAAAAAAAAAAAATCACACAGTGTTCCATTAGGTTACCGGAGTTACTTGTTTCCTACTCCATAGCAGTGCTGAGATGCATTTGTCCTGGTAGGAGGAGTGACCCCTGCACGCTGGCTCTGCATAGCGGTTCATCCTGGCAGGTGCCCCTGGGCTGCAGATGACGAGTGGGACTTTGCTCACATCTCCCACCCCAGGACCCACGTGGCAAGTGCAATTATTTAGCCAGAAAGGTGGCTCTGTTGGGCATCTTACATTGCCACATTGGGAATGAAAGCTCAATGCTCCTCTGGGATCTAGTAAATCCCTGATGCCATGAGGAGGGGTTATGAAGTCTGGAGGGTGTTAATGAACTAAAGAGGGGAGGACTTCTGTAGGAGAAGAAATTCCCAGCTCATTCATCTGCGTACACACACACTTGCACATTCACACATATTTTCCCAGGGCTATAAAAACTCACATGCCAACCAAAGACAGCCAAACTGAAGGTCTTTCCATGTAAGCTCCAGCCCACTTTGCACAGTAGGAAATGATAACACTCAATGCTATGGCTGCTCCAAATACCCTTGACAGCTGCAGGTTGCAGAACTACCCACAGGCAACCCAGGAAAAGCATCTGTAACTTAGAACAGCAACCTGGCCTGTCTAAATTATACTGGCAGCAGTTCTGGCTCTTGAAACACTCTACAACTGAGAAAGTAGAAAAGGGCTAATCTAACCTCTTTTTCCTGATCTGGCTGCACCAGTGTGTGAAATGACTCCTACTATCAACTACTATCAAAGTGTATTTTCTCAGTGTTGTCGGTATGTATTTACAAATACACACATGCATGCACAGACACACACATTCTTATGTATCTTCCTTAGCACTTCTCTCTCTCTCAGGATAGATGGATGGGTAGATAAGATAAATGGTTGTGTTTTTTTTTCTCTGAAAATGGTCATGAAAATGGCCATTTTCAATTCAACATTTCTCACAAAATTATTGCTGACTTCTACAAGCAATCTACTCTTCTTAATCTTAACCTTTTTCATGCTATTATTTTATTAAAATTTTGTGGCAATTTCTTTTGCAAAACAGTTTAAGATATGCTAGTTTCATGTCAGTATCTGTGAAAAAAATAACTTTGACATTTAAGTGTTGCCTAGGAAGAAAGAGTTGTACTGCAGACCCAAATTGGACCTGGTATACTGCAGATTTCCCTTCACGCCAAGGGACTCTGGAAGCAATACTGCCTCAATGAAATGAAATTCTGTCCAGTGTCCCTGTGCAGCCTACAAGGACACACAACTTAGGACAGATCAGTGCTGCTAGCACACAATCAACCTGGCAGAATCAACAAATATACCAACACCTAAGACCAACACCATAGATATTTAGTGTCCATAAAATTCATGAGACTTTGCCAAAAAGATGCACTTGTTCGTAGCACATTTCCATGTCCATACAAAAGACTCACTAGCACAAAGATACCTGCTCTTTACCTGTCTACCAATTTCTCATCGCACAAAGGTTATATCCCTTCACAGGTTTTGCTAAGTGTCTATGAGATATGTTCCCAAATACATAATTTCCTTTTCTTCTTCCTTTTGTTTTTCCTGAGGATTAAACTGCAGATTTCACAACATCCTCTGTCATGGGCCCATGTGATTTTTCAGCTTCTCTCCAAATAGTCTATTTCCAAATGCATATTTTAAATTTAATTATACTTTTGAATTACTTGTATTGTTTTTTTTCATCATGTAGAGCATCTGAGAACTCATCTGTACAACCAAAATTTTCCACAACATTTAGTATCAGGAGGTACCTGCCAAAAGTGACTGTTATCCAGATATGCTCATCTGGGCAGTCAAGGCCTTGGTGGGTGGGAGGGAAGAATAGCTCATTTCATTGTCTAATTTCCACATCAATAATCACAGTTCACAAATACTAGCCCTTCTCATTGCACCTTCTGTCTTTGTAGTATCATACTCTGCTTTTGCCTCAAGAGGCACCTAATTTTCTCTTTCCTTCTAAATGATCATATTCTTGAGAACCCAAGGCATCAAAATTTCATGGACAATGAGTCATTAAATGGTTACCTAGTCTCTGAAAGTTTAGCATTACAGTTGTGCCCTTCACCCATTAACTAACAAAATCGATTAAACATCCTTCTCTGGATTCAAGTGGCCAACAGCTCCAAAAAATGACCTTGTTTTTTGAAAAGTACATATCCATAATTCAATGGTCTTTGCAACCATAGTTCCTGACCCAACTGTGTGAAATATTGACAGTGGTAGGAGCACTGTATTGCTTTTGAATGATTGCAAAAGCTTTAGAGCCTTCTTCCTGAATCACAAATGGACTAGGTGATTCATGCTTACTTGGCTACTGTAGAAACATTTTTAAGTACATTTACAAATCCATGATTAATAGTTAAAAAAAAGTTCAGCATCAGGTTAGAATCTATTAAATGGGAACAACTTCTGTACACCTGCTTGGTGAGACTGGAAGCTGTTCAAAGCATACTGCACTAGGAGTTGCCCCAATGGTTAATACCATTGCGGGTGACCCAAAGAATACAGTGATGAAAAAGTCTTTCTGGGTACTTGCAGTAGTGCTCCTGGAAAAGAGAAAAAAGAAAAGCTGGTAGTCTGAAAGACATTTGTTAACAAATCACTTGCACTTTTCCTGACTTTAACCATGGTATAATTCCATCTTTCCTCAGCAAGATATGCTTACCTAAGCAGACTGACTTAAGTAAGTTTTGAGCATGTGCTTATTGATGGATAGAGAGTTATAAACACCTTTGAGTACACTAGTAGATTTGAGTTTGAAAGCATATTTTGTTTTCCAAATTGAGCCCACAAATTAACAGAACATACCCAAATTGCAGAGCCCAAAATACAGCACAGTCCCTTTCGGATCTGCAGTAAAGCAAGGATGATGTCTGGCCCTTCGCTACCACCACCAAGGCAAACCTTTAACACAGGTGATAAATAAAACTGAAATCCATAAATATATGATGTAAATAAGTTACTGCATAGGCCTTGTCTGAACAAAAATCTTAAGCAAATTAACATTATTGAATTTCTCTTCACGTCAAATATTTAAAAAGCATATGCTGAAATTCTATTTTTGGCACTGGCATAAACATACATTTATACCAACGTATAATAAAATAGGGATTCTTGGAACTTTACTCTCACCCAGATTAGTCTATGATGCACAGACACAAAAGCTGGTATTGTTAGAAAAACAATTACTATGTCAGGAAACTGACCTTCTTGAGAAAACTTGAACTAATATCTCCCTCCTGTGAAAAATGTTGAGTCAAGTGAACCTGATGTACTAAGGTGAGTAAATTGACAAGAAAACAATAGGAGAGGGTGGAAAAAAAGGCAAACTATGACTATCCCACTCCCCCACTTCTGATCATCCCTCTGATTGCTGATTAGAAAACTATCCTTACAAAGGAGAACAGAAAATTACTCTCCAGTCTCAAAACTGGGACCTTTTATTGTGTAAACTGTTGTATAATATAACTAAATTTCACTAAAAATTAATTTTAGGTCATGTTACCATTAAATTTTTGTTGACTAAGCAAAACTAGTAATAAAACATGGATTAAATGAGGGTCCTTAAGCATTTGGCTAAAATGCCAAGCTTGTCTCAGGCTACTAATTCTTACTGCGAAACAAGTCAGTACAATGGCATTAGTGAAACAGTGATATTTCTCAGCCTCCTATTTTGTCTCCCCAGTATAAAATCAAGGAAAACTGTGCATCACTCTTCAAGGACCTTCTTTGGCCAGCATAAAAGTATGGTCTGTGAAAGAAGGGTGGGTTTGGAAAGGAAGATGAATGTATTTAAAATGGAAAAAAACCCAAAACCTTGTGGATAATTTTATTTTTATCTTCAGGGTCAAATTCTCCTGTCCAGGAGTGAATGGGTTGATCTGAAGGAAAAGTCTAAGCATATAAATAATCTCTTTGCTCAGTTTAGATTCTACATGTTGGCAAAGTGTCCTTTCTATTCACTATGACTTGTGGTATCAGATTGTTTATTATATGCCTACTTGTGGATCAAATAAAAAAGGTCACTTGCGTTAGTCAAGAGGTCTGTAATGTTCTCATGAGTAAAGATGATCTGAAATTATATATTTATTCTTTATAAAACTGCCTCTTAATAGGCAGAAACACACAGTGGGAGCAGAATATCATTTAGGTATGCCTGCTTTATATGCTATGCAGAGTTTCAATGTACCGCCGTGCCAAATGAGTTGGAAATTCTTATTATAATTCTTGGAATTACAATAAAACACACACCTTCATGAGTGTGTGGTGCAAAACCTATTTGGCCTGAATTTTTTAAAATGTGTTAGATAATTGTAACTCAGCTTTCAATTAAGTCAGCTGTTCCAGATACACAAAGATCATTCTCTTGGAAACAGTTTATTTAAGCCATACCGGCACTTCATGGATCCCTTACAAATAGTCCATTGACTCCTCTATCAGCCCTAGAATTAGTTATTGAGTTCATGAAACATCAGACTGAACCAAATGCAGGCTCGTGAGGTACCTTCCCTGGTGACAGAGACTTCATATTTTTGGATTTCCAGCTCTCCCCCAAATTTTCTATATGACCTCAGCAAATACCAGATTCTCACGCTTCTTCCCTACTATAAATGCAGGTGATAATGCTTCCTTTTTCTGTTTACTCTCCTTAAACTGAGCAACAATGGGTGTGCATTGCCTGGTGTGGGACAACATGGTGGGTTATAGTCCCATCCGCTCTTCCACATGCACAAGAGCTGCCTGAAGGTCTGTGCAACAGCCCAGAAGAGAATGCTAGCATGCTCCCTGTCACTTCTCCGGTTGATGACTGGTCTTTAGGTCTTTTATTTCTGTTGACTGATGGAAAGGCACATTACTAACCCTGCTTTGCTGGAAGGGCTGCATTATTCGCGTCAACCCAAGTATTAATCTTTTCTCTGTATAAATAGAAACAATACATCTATATTGCCTGCACCCCTGGAAGCATTATTTGAGCAGAATTTGGAAATTTAGATTAAAGGAAAAAGATGTCATATTAAAAAGCAAGCCTACAGCTAACAGCCTTCTCCTATGGCATGGGACTTTCTGAGGCACAAAGTTCAGTGACAATAGAATAGAGCACTACAACATTTGCAGTTTCTTTAGGTTACAGCACATAATGTGAACAGGTCATCCAAAGATAGCTTTGCTACAGGAATTTTTTATTATTACTATTATTATTGTTATTGTTATTACTGTGAATCTGTAATGATTGCTTTGCTGATGTATATTTCCTGCTCTGACTCCCAGGTAAAGAAATGGCAAAATACTTTAACAGATGAAAGGCTGTCCTTAGGGTATTTCCAGCTCAGTAAGAAGTGGGAAGTACAAGACATCACACAAGAAAGCCTATCTTTTAGCAATTTATAGCTGTATTGTGCACAGCCTGAATCTTTTGAGCAGGATCTTTGGGGCACTCTCCTTTTGTCCATTCTGAGTATACCTCCTTCTTCGTCATCCTCCTTCTTTCATATTTTTTTTTTCTTCTTCTTCTTTTTTCTTTAAGCAAGGGTAGCTGCAGGCTGCTCCTCTTGTTTCACTAGGGCTTTAGACTTCAGTATTAGGTCAGGTCTGTGAACTCTCCTGTTATGTTGAAAATCCTGAGACAAATCCTAGTTCCCCTGTGGTCCATGAGAATTTTGCCTTTGACTTCAACAGGACAGAATCACAGAGAAATGTTTTGTGCAAAGATCCAGGAAATGAGTGCTTTCTTTTCCTTCCCATTTAACTCTTTCCTAAAAGCCACTGAATGGGTTGTCATTTTTGGTCCTTGGATATATAAATTCTTTGAAATAAAATTATATAAATCCACAGTGTAAACTCTCTCACATATGTTTATCAATCCACTCCACTAAAGGTGTTGAAGATCATTAGATATACTTAACAGACATTAAAACTAAAAGACAGAGGCATTTACTCAAGGTCATCTTAGTGACTGCTAACAGGAAAAAGGAGCTAACCTCAGGCTTTCTCATTTCAAGGCCAGCACCTTACCCTCAGGAGCTAGACTAGAAGCCTGAGAAGGATGTATTTACTGAGGGGTTTTTCGTTATGCTTATTTAGTTTCTGAAAAACTAGTGGTGGCTTGTGCTCTGAAACAGGAGTCAAACTACTACTTCTGTGTCCAATTCTCATGAAACATGGTGGGGTTTTGGGGACAGGACCTCATATTGCAATAATCAAGGACTATACCTATCTAAATCTCACTCAAGTGTTGGGACCACAGTTGAACTCAAAAGGTAATAACTAGCAATGATTTACCAGATGTAATTAATGCAGGATCATTTTTAATAACATTCAGTCTGAAGTTTCTGCATGGCTGGCTCAGAAGTGGGTCAATACCTGAATTAAATTGAGGTGCCTAAACATCACAGAAAAAAAAATGCTACTGTGATACAACCTGTGTCTAGTGGGAGCTCTTAATCTTGAAAACTAAGGGGGGTACTTCAGTAAGAGACCCCAAAACTTGAATATCTGTGGATTCATCAACATTAGAAGTATTGCAGGTGCTAGACATGACTATGCACTAGCTAACACCAGCACTGGAAGTTAAATATCATTTCAACATGGTTCTGCAACCACACTAATAAGCACTACTGGGAAGTAGGCATTGCACCTTTCTGATAACAATGAGCAGTATGTCTCTGCACAGAGCTGCCTTGTACCACGTCTGCTCTGCACTTATCTCTACCTTTCACTATGTGGTAAAAAAAAAAAAAATCTGTTGAAGATGCTGGAGCTTTTGGTTTTCCAGTCTAATGCTGCACAGCAAAAGAGGATCTAAATAGTCTAAATAGACATAAGGATTTGAGGGAGTTTTGTTCCTTTTGCCGTTTTGGTGCCACTCCAGAAAGGCTTTAGGAAAAAAAGGGCAAGCATGTTACTTCTGGTTTATTTTTATATAGAGTTTATATCCAATGAATGATACCAGTATGTTTTTCGTTGGTCTCTGTGAATTTTGTAGTACAGAAGAGTTCATGAATTTGGGAGCATAAGGTAAGCTTTGACAGAAGTACAGAAGAGTAAGTGGTAGCATGGCTATGATGCTAAAAACAATAATTTACAATATTGATTGACTGTTGCCCTGACTCATCACTACTACGCTAGCTGCATAAAGTGTATTGCTGACAATATCAGACTCTCCTATATTCCTATGAGTACCTAGCATTAATGAAACACTATACTGAGACGTTAGGAAAAGAAAAATAAGCACACCTATATTATGAATACAGATATAGATTTTACAGAGAGGGTGAGCTAATGGGTCAAATTTCGCCATTGGCTATTCACCTGTAACCACCACAGAGAACAAAGACGCTGCATAGCTGAGGTTGCTGAATCTCACAATAATCACAATTTAGATTGCTTATCTGTACATGATATTTTATATTACTGTTACACTCTCAGCTGCATATTTCCACCCATAAACAAATAAGCCAGTCAGAGTGCCAAAGTTAATTTCTTAAATCCTCATCTGGGCTTGTAAATGTTGGCCCTGTTTTTCATAACTGTGAAGAAAATGCAGACCGCACTCATTTTTATAACACATCAGGATGCATACTGAAAAAATCTGTGATAAAAGACAATCTAGGAAGAAATATTGATATTTATATGTTCACAGATTCAGTCATACAATTTCTTAAAAAATTCTGAAGCCCCCATGGTTTGCCCAGTTAGATAACAATTTCATGTCCTTGAAATCATAAACCACAGCATACCTCTCATTGTGGGCAGACCATGTTATGCAGCATAGCAGAAAGCATGGAGAGACTGGGCACAACACACAAAACAATGTAGGCTGCTTTACACTGCTGCAGATTCCCTCTGGCTTTCGAGAAACCAGAAAGAAACAATATGGCAGGCATGAGTAAGCTCCCCGTACTTCAGAGACAGATGGAGAAAAAAACGGAGGAGCACTTAAGAAACACTAAGATACTAAAATTCCTGTAGTCCAGCAAATACACCTATATTTACATTTGTTTGATCTCCAAATTCTGTTTGAGTAAGATTAGTAAAAGGATTGCAACCAAAAATCTTAATGGTTGATTTCACTTGATGAAAGTCAAGACCAGATGTTGCATGAAACTGGTTTAATGACTCTGTAATGGACAAAGATCAGATTGTCCATGCTGATTATGAATGATTAAAAAAGCATTTCTTGTACTGTGGACCTCCAAATTCTTAAAGAAGTGCTTCTGCTTTTCCTTTTTAGAAACACCTCATGAGACAGGGGTGGAAAAAAGACACAGCTGTACAACAAGTTTATTGTGTAGATTTTTACAGCTTTCCTTCAACAGCAAAGTTAAAACAACTCAATTACATTAACAAGTACATAACACTACTATATTAACTGTGCTATACGCATTTTTGCAGTTCAAGGGAAATAATCAGGTCTGATTCATGACAGCATTAGTATGTACATAGTATACCGTCATGTCTTTTCTGACCCCTCAACAGAACAATTTTGGTGCTTTCCTGGAGCCTGGATGAGATTGAACTACCAACAAAAGGAAGCTGTTTAAGACTCAAGAATAACTGATAAGGGTAGGCATGTACCATAAGCTAGTGAGCAAAGAAGGAAACACTGAAAATATTAAGTAACTTTTTCAGTTTTAAAATATCAGGCCTTCAGCTATTTTTGCTTTACTTTAATGGAAAGGACTCCTGCTTGGATGTCTGACTGCAGAATAGGAGATTTTTTAATCTTACTCATTGCCGATGAAGGAATTGCACATGGCAGTCACGTATTCAGAGGTGTAGTGACAAGAAGTGTCAAAAACAAGCACAGATTTCTGCGAACAACTTTTGTGTACTGTAGAGGGATTTCTTGAACAACAGGGCCACAATGTGTTGTGGAGCTATGTGGACAATCCAGGTGTGTGACTGATATGATAAAGAGGGCTATGCATGGAGTTCGGTTAGCACAAAAACAAAGAAGGGGGGATTGTGGATACATTCCTAGCAGAACAAGGACATCAGGTTCTGATAGGGTTGGAATGCTCTTAAAGGGGAAATGCTTAGCCAGTGTACGGGACACTATTAAAGGGGAAATGCTTAGTTGCTAGAATAGAGAAGAGGTAACCGCAAGTAGGGTAAAGTAACCAATGAGTGAGGCTTTGCTGTATATATCCAATCGCTATTAGAGGAGAAGTGTATGGACAGTGTGTTACACCTATGAAATTATTGCTTATGCTGTGTGAACCCTGCTCTGCTCTATAAGTATACCCGCACTTTGCAATAAAGTTGAAGCATTCACTATACTCCTATGGAGACTGTGTCTGCTTTCTAAAGCTCCCCTCTTTCCTGGTAAGCCTACACAAACTGGTCGCCCTGTTCAATAGTGTACTTCTAAAGACAAGCAGTCATGATTTTTGTACACAGAGGTGGCAGGTTGGAGTATTATGGTTATATGCACTATACTGTAATGACATCACAGTTGCTGGGGTTTTTTTAAATAATAATGAAGTAGCTGGGAGATTTTAGGGGATGGAATGGAAGGTAGCAGTACTAGGTTATATTATTAAGGAAACAAACACTGGACCGTGTAAAATAATAATTAAAAAAAAAAATCCCCAGTTTGGAAATGTTTTTATGCTTTATTTAGACTGTTCAAAGAAACCACCCCATACATTTTTCCTGGAGACTTAATATCATTCTGAACCTAGACCTTCAGAAGTAAACAGAGTTCTGATATCTGCCTCTTGCATTATCTCCTTCCCAGCCCTTTATATCTGAGGATGAATATTTTCAGGCTCTGTCTCATTCTTACAATGTGAAGAGCTTTGTGAAACAGCTTTTCAAGTAACATTTCAACGAACAGAACTCTAATGATTTCATTAACATAATGGCTGTTCACAGATTTAACTGTAACTGAGCCAATGCATTGCCATTTTAGCGATGTTTAACAAAGTTCATTAACCCTGGATGTGTTTATTTATCACTGATGAACTTAAATTTTAATGTAAGAAATGCACAGGACACACATTTACTTGTAAATTTGTCAATTTTTATATGCAAACATTTTCAGAAGGATTCAATATATTTCTATTTCTAGAAAAACTGTCTTTAAAGAGAATTGACAGTACTGCAAATAGGTATTTGAACACATTCTTTACAATAACACATGAACATCTAATGAAGGTGGGGAAGACGATCAATAAAATTACATTTATTTTCTATGTCGAGTCTGTAGAATGAATAGCTAAGAATTATGCTGACTTCTATTTTATTAACAAGCAGATTTCAGTTATTTATTCACTCATTCATTGATATATTTTATGAATATTAATAGGTGATTAAATTGAAAGAAATCTAACAAAAAAAAAACCACATCAGGTTGTGTAAAATGACATCATCACTTTATGTCTCAAATTGGATTTTTATTTGGGGTTAAAATCATATCAAGTGTGGTAAAGAAACCTGTTTAATGTTACTGCAGTGGTTCTAACTAGAGAGTAGATAAGAACTTCAACTGAAGGATTTAAATTGCTTCAGATGCACTCTGCATTATCATTGCTTACATAGGTGGCTGGCAGAAGCATCACCCCTATTTTGTACTCCCTTTTTTGCCCTAACATAGGAATAAACACTTCCAGATTGTACCACTCTCTAGTAATTATTCTTCCACAAATACTCTCATTCAAGATATTTAGAAAAGCCCTAGAAACAAGTTTTAACACACACAAAAGGGTTAAATAACATAAGGGTAGCTCCTGATAGCACAGCAGTTCCAAGCACCATGTTGCTTTCTTTCTGTAAAGTCAAAATACGCTATCTGACATTTGATTTGCTATAGCATAAAGACTAATCTTCACAATTTTAAGATTTCTAACAGTTTTCTAGAGCCTTCTTTCAATTGTGTCCTGCAAGGAGACAGTATTTTTTTTCTAATTGGGAAAGGATCAAATTATTAAGAGAAAAAGAATCCACAAAATAGGTGTTTCAGACCAAAGAAATTTTGGCACATGTCCTTTGGATTTTATCCTTTTCAAATGGATCTTTGGACTTGCCGACAGTCATCGGCATCCTACAGCGGCTGCTGTTTGTCAGTCTCCTTCAGCTGCTGGCTGTAATGCACCACCTCTTGCTGTGCAAAATCCTTGCTGAGCAAGCCAGGAACACACTAAAAGGGACTTGTGTCCTTCTTTCGCTGATAGTGTGCTCTGCTGCAGTCTAACAGCTCTTGCTGTCCTCTCGCTACGTCTCTTCATCCATAAATGTCCACTCTACCTCTCTCCCTTCTGAAGTAATTTGGGACTCCCTTATTTCATGAAATCCTGCTGATACTATTGGCCAGCAGTCCATAGGAGAAGAAAACAATCTTGTTTTCCCCTTTCTACGTGGTTCCTTTCTGAAGTTCACTTTATAAGTGCCTGTCACAGTAAGGTATTATTTTTATCTTTAGAGCTCAGAATCAGATTTTTTTATTCACACATGGGGTAGATCCATGCTTAAACTAGCTAAAGCACTCTTCTAAATCCCAGCTGGTTTTAATACAACTTTACGGATTTGTCCCCTACATTTCCCACATCTTTTCATCACATCTTCACAGGTTAGAAGTTCCTTCATGTTCAAGCTATTGGCAATAGTCATGTGGTCTCATTTTCAGGGTGGCATGGATGAATGGAGCTAATACTATACAATCTGTGCAATGAGAAGCTCAGCAACTAGAGAAGAAAATAGAAGTCTTCAGCTTCTTGGAGTGTAATGTCTCTTTGAAACCTACTCAATATTTATACAGTAGGCAAATTCATTTCTCAAAATCCCAGATAGAAGTTTGATATCCTCATTATTCTAGATGTCACTAATCTAAGTGACTCAAGTAGCCAAACGCTGTCCTGCTGCTAATACTGTTGGTCCTCCTGCCATTGCTACCACAGGCATTACTGGGAGGGACTTGCAGGCCCATAGCCCAGTGACGCTGTACTGTTGTGGCTAGGACCAAGCCACTGACACTGAAAGTCCTCAGGGTTAAAGGCCCTCCGGCATGCTTTGTCCAAACTTGGTTTTGCCTGCCTGGAACTTTGTTTTGGCCTATTTAGCTAAAACAGCAATTTCTCCAATGACCAGGTGGCTATGCGTAATTTTATTTCTTATCTTTTTATGGTGTAACCATAATTTTTATATACATAGTAGTAACAAAGAGCTATTCTCTGTAAACTAGAATATTCAAAACTGCAGCATAATGATGCAATGTAGAGAAACACAAACCTTGTATGACAGCAGAGCCCTTGAAAGGGAAGACAAGAGATGCAGTATAGTGCATGGGATAGTAAGAGACAGGATGATGCTGAAGACTCCAGAGCTAGAAACAGCTCACAAAAAGACAGATAAAGAAATGCAACCATGGGAGCTGGATAAAATCAGTTTAAGGGTAACAAAGAGAACACTGAACAAGCATTCAGAATATCTAAACCACACTATATAGAGGAAATTTGAGTGTTGCATGGACTTACAGATCAAGGAAGACAAGGGTGTACAGCATGTTAGAAAACATATAACATCAGTGCCAAGCAGACCCTAGAGTGAGGAAAAAGATGCCATTATGATCAGTTTCACACTTTTTCTGGCAGAGAAAGAAACCTCATCAACAGCATCACTGTTCTCCTGGTGAAGAGTCTGGGACACTGTACTCCCTGTAAATTCCCTCTTCCACCTCCAGACAGACTGAAGCCACTCACCTTAGGACTCAGAAGACTCTAGATGGGTGAGCATAACGGCATAACAGCAGAGAAAAGGGCTAGGTACTAGAAAGTGTGCATAAAACAATTTTAACTGTATTGTTCTTATTTATTGTTGTTAAGCCTTTTTCTATAATAGTTTATTTTCTTTACTTTCTTTCTCTTTTTTCCCATGTACTAATTAGATCTGTACTGATAATTATTT
The DNA here is from genome assembly GCA_017310255.1 of Butorides virescens. Lineage (NCBI taxonomy): Eukaryota > Metazoa > Chordata > Aves > Pelecaniformes > Ardeidae > Butorides > Butorides virescens. The sequence goes on from JADKXX010003666.1 coordinate 164,790, forward strand.
GATTAGGCTTTTAAGGTTTCAATTATACTAACAAATTCTTAGCTTTGCATGTAAGGTGTGTTTCTGTCTTGTTAATACAATATTTTGAGTGTAAAGGTGTATCTGAATAATGTAGGAATATTCAACCAGAGATCCAGATCTGAACTAGTCACCTTAAGCTTCCTTTAGAGTCAATAAAAATCAGTCCTTGATAATAGAATCAAAGACATAATTAATCTTAAAGCAAATATTTAAATTATAGTCTCTGTTTCCAGTAATTATAAAAGGATCTTCAGTTTGTAGCTTTGACAGAACATCTATGCTGAGGACTTCTGAAGTTAAAAAGATGAGTTTCATTGTGTTTAGTACGTGAAAGTTAGCATAGCTTTTGCTTTTGTATGATGTCAAAAGTTTATATTTCAGTCCACATTCAGCCCAGCAAAAAGAATATAGCTTTGAACTAGTAAATATCACAGGGATTCAAGTAATCACACCGCCTCAGTATTTGGATCAGTGGGAACGATCCCACTCAGTGTAGCAGCAGAAAAATCAACACAGTGAGCCTCTATCCGCTATATACATCATCACAGTCTTTTGAGACCTTGTACATTTATAAGTAATTTGGTAAGGCTGCTTTTTTCCATGTTCATGGTACCCTTTTCTCTCAAGATTTCCTGCAGTTATTTAATTCTTACAGCAGTATGTCTCATAAAGCAGTACAAGTTAAATCATCAGATGTTCTAATCAGACTAGGACTGTTAACTGTAATGCTGGATATTTACTAGGGAAACATCTACTCTAGTGTTCAATATAATACACAACAAGAAAGGAAAACTTAATTACTGGTCACCCAGTCTGGCCTTATATTCTTCCTCTTCCAGGCTCCTCAGCAGCAGAGCTAAGAAGCAGTCTTATGGTTCCCCCATTCACAAAACACACAAAAAATAATCACTCAGCTGTGACACTGCTCATCTGGCGCCTTTTTACTTCAGTAAGGGAGGCTTCCAAACCCCAAAGATAAATAAGAAACAGCAATCTTAAGTTAAAAACACCTGTGGAATATACCAATATTTGCAAAAAGATAATTGGTAGTTTTGCTCAGCTCTACCTTCAAGAAACAAATTAATTTGGATCCTGTATGTACTAAAGTAATCAGCATCCTTTACAAACAGACCCAACAAGAGAACACTGCAATTAATAAGTGTGGGCACAGCCTTGATTTATAATGAACCGTGAAATAAAATACTTTATATACATGAACACAAAACATTTTGCATACTTACAGTGATTTGATCTTTAAATTTCAATTTGCTGCTTCTGAACAAGTGGCTCAGGCCTTTGACTGAATGAGTTGTTCATACCCAAAAAACTGTGTTTACATTCACTAGCTTGCTTTAAGTAGCCAATAAATGTCACTTGCTTTCATTAACTAATGAAGGTTAATATAAAAATATTGGTGAGAATTATATATTTTACCATTTTGATTAAATTTTAAAACTGCTTACAAGTTGGAAATAACTAGCTTCATATGTATTTTGTTAGCAATTTGTTGCACCAAGGTACAGAGGGTGCTTTAATTTTTGCTAGTTTATTAGACTCAAAATCTTATGGGCAAGAGGAACATACCCAAGAATTATATTGCTAGTTTAATTAAATCTTAACAGACTAATGAGATAATTGTCACTAGAGTCCTTATAGTGATCCCAGTATTTATAGTTCAAGTTAAATATAGTTAAAATGACACACATGCAAACATTCTAGTGTCTACAGACTTTCTTTGCCATTATGCTCACCCTTCCGCTGCCCCTTTGGCTTTGGTCAATCAACGGCTTCAGCTGGGGCAAGCTGCCAAGCATCTCATGTCCTGTGCTGGGAGGAGTATGACACTGACACTGATGATTTCTTCTTCCTGACTGTAGGATCCACTGGGGTAATTTTTTTTATATGTTTACTAACATGCTCTACACTATGCTCTTTCTTCAATGGTCTACAACTCCACTTTACATCCAAGTTTGCTATACATGGTATTGGATACTTGTTCATTTTATTTCCTTAGTTACCCCTGAAGCCACTTTAGCTGACTCCCAAGGTTACCTTTCTTTGATGAGTAGTAATCATCCTAACTGAGCTGTTTACAGCCCTGAGTCTCCCATATGCTCCTGTGCCTCTCTTACCAATTCATGCCCATAGTTCTCTATACAGCATTTTATTCCAGGATCATGGATAGCTCATTTACACAGAATAACTACTTATTATTACAACTTGTTAGTTATACACTTATATATATATGAAAAGTATGTTTGTGTGTGTTTATAATGTATATACAGCATAGCATTGTACAAAAGGTTAAACACGGGAGGTAACAGTCCCCTGGTCATTAGATGATATTTTAGTTGCACAAGCTAAAAAATGGCTCCTGAAGGGCCAAGGTAAGTCCAAATATAGTCCAACAAGCACTGGAGCATGTGCTGTGGCAACATTGCATTTGCTGCACTACAAGGTTATAAATTATTTTAAAATAAAACCAAAAAATAATTATGAGAAGGTACTTTCAAAGAATTTTCTTGGGCAGTATTCAGGCCATGTTAGAAAGAAAGTCCATTTATAGAGTTATAAAGCACAGCTTTCCAATAAAAAAAAGAAGAGCACAAGGACAGATCAGTAGTCTAAGCAAACAGTCACTGATGAAAGAGCTGTGCTTGTATTAGAATGGAAAAAACATGGAGGGGTAGACATGGGACACTTGTATGTTCCACTGATTAAGAGGATGGAGTAAATGTCTTTTTCATGCCACTAGCAATAGAACAAACATAACAGGGATCATTTAAAGAAATGAAGTTAGATTAGAATTTCTATAGATATATATACGCAAGTAATATATATATACACATATAGTTTTCATAATGAAAAATGGGAAGTGGAATAAATTGCCTGAGAAGGTTGTAAAATGCCATTCCTGGATAGAGCAGCAGTCCAGAATAGGCTGGAGAAACATAGTTGGATAAAGCACAGCACAATTCTCCTTGGAGATAATAACTGAATTTAGTAATCTTTAGGAATCTTTCTAGTTTTTCTCTCCTTAATTCCTCAGGTAGGCTCTTGTGAACCCAAAAAGTCAAGTACAATAACACCGAGAATAATTCTGGACAAAAAAAAAAAGAAATAAAAGGAAAGGATGTGGGAACCTGCAATACAGCCCAGGTGCCTCAGACTTCAGGAAAGAAAATATCTAATTTGTCAGTGCCTACGAAGACCCAGTGTTCTGTTGTAAGAGACTACAAACACTTTGGTTAGTATAGCACATTTCGTCAGATATATTGACCTAAATGGGTGAGCATTCTTACTGTATTCAGAATCAAGCAGGGTTTAAGCAGTGACAGCACAAAAGTACTACACTCTTTGTGGTTCTTCACTACAGCTCTGCATAATCACCATATGCCCAGTTCTTATTTCACCAGCAGTGCATTAGTTCTAGTAACAGGACTGATTCCAATGGATAAATTCTTGGCACCCTGTAAGCAGATCCTGCAATTTTAAGCATACATAAAGATTCAGTCCCCTCTGAAGTAAAATTCACACTACTTTACTATCAAGTAACTTTTTATTATGAAAATGCATTGCTGCAAAGTTTATGTTGCTCTATGTGAATCCTACACCATAATCCATAAACAACTATGAACTGGATGTTTAGTGGACAGACACCAAAATAGTTTGTGCTTTTGATGAGTTCTTGAAAATATATTGACTGGAGTTATGTTTTTCAGGGAATTACTACATTCAAAGCATAATTAAGTTACTAATGCATACAAGTCCCATGTTTTTTCTAAGCAAATTAATACTATCAAAACTGCCATACATAAGTACACACATGAACATCTGCTTATGCCAGGCAGGACCAAAATGCTTACTCTTTACTCTGGAAAAGAAATCTGGAAAATCTAAAGCTAAGTAAATTAATTTAAAGCATGTCCTGTTACGTACTGATATTATGATAAAATATGCGGAACCATGGCATGCTTCTGAAATTCCAGAGTGCTTGGGTTTTTTTCTGTATATCACATGGATGGTTACAATGGTAAATTTGTACTCTAAATATAATTTCAAGAGCACCATTAGTATGTAAAACTGTCCCTCTTTTGTAATGTATTTCTTTCTTAATTAAGGAGAAGGTGGGTTGAAGTTCAGTGGCTAGAAATGCTTACCCCAGGCAGAGAGTGCGTGGCTAGCTGCTGACAATGTTTGTTGGAGCACTTAGTTTATTACTTCAGGGTTTGAATGCGATCCTCTCCTTTATGGCAAAGCTGGGTGTGTTAATGTATCCTGCAGTGGTGTTAAAAGGCTTAAAGCGGTGATGCTGTCAAACTAGCTGTGTCACCACATTCAAAGCTTTAAAGTGCAGTTGCAGCTTGAAAAATGATTATGAAAAATACCATATTCTTACCCAACTGATCTAATCCCCATATACACTTGATGCATATCTGCTTACTTTACTGACTAAAACAAACGTTTTGTACTGTTAGTACTGCAAAACCAGGACAGCTCTGAAAGATTGCGCAGGATTTCACTCTGGCTCATATATCACCAGCAAACCTGTCAGATGAATTCCAGCTGCAGAATATTTATTACTGATGACGATGTAACAGAGAGGAAGAGCAGATTCCTAGCTGAATTTGCACAGTAGGCAGATAAAAAATCCATCTTTTGACTCACATGCAGAAAAAAAAAGCAATCAGGCAATCATTACAAGACAACAGAGAATATTTATCCCAGCTATTTTGGTCTTGAATGTTGGTGTCATTCAGAAGACCAAAAGTGGGGAGCTCAAGTCCTCTGTCAAAGAGAAAAGGTAGGTGTCTCTTTCTGTGAAATAGGGAATGTGTGCATTTTGTGTATGTGAGATTTCAAGCTACATATTTAAAACTGCCCAAAATGAATTATGTGAATTTGCACCGATGTTACTCTTCATCACTTCAACAGTCTTTCTCTGAAGTATCCCCACTGTTATGAATGTATACGTGTGAAGTTTCTTAAGTATACCATCTTTAGGAAGAGGATTGACACTTTTCCAGTGTACTTAAGGACATCAGTTTCTGCAGCTTTTTTTTTTTTTTTTTTTTTTTAGGCAGTAGCACAGGTTATTTAAATAACTATCTACCTACTTACCTACCTACCTGCAATCTGCAATTCCTTCTTAGAATCTGTATCAAGCAAAATCATGATGTCATAATACAGAGACTTTTACTGGAGTCAGGGCTGTCTACTAGTGTTCCCTGGTTATTCCTGCATGGTTAATACCATAGCCAGCTAAAGGGAAATAAAGTATATGGATGCTGTGTATGACACCTGCAATTTTCTGAGCCTCTTCTCACTGTCTGCAATGCAAGTCTCCATACGTGTTCCTGTAGCTTCTTCAAATCCAGTGCCTCAATGTACTTCACAACTCCTCTTGTCCTTTCTGAACTGAGAGCCCGGACTTCATAGCGCTGTGCCTTAAAAAAGCTTTGATGCATCTTATTATCATGAACCATGATGAACCAGTAGCTCACTGTATCAAAAAAACCCTCAAGATATGTGTATATAGTCTGTTTTTAAACTGTCCTTAATGTGAAAAAGCGCAGCAATTTTTTCCCAGACTGATGCAATCCACAGCTGAGAGCTGAGGACTTTGTTCTTCCACATTCTTTACTTCTAACTGGTACCACTACATGTATTATGAAATGAGACTGGATAAGAAGGCTACATAAGGCAATGGCTTTTTTTCTCTCTGTTCAGAAAGGAGATGCACTTGCTCAGTATCTAAAGAGTTTCTGACTTAACGACTTACATGTCAAATTTCAAGCTCAAAGAAAAAAAATAAGCACACAAAAAAGTTATAGACAGCTGAAAACAAGCCTTAGGAAGAAATGTATGTGTAACCTTAATCAGCATCTGTTAATTTGCCTTATACTGCTTCTGTGAAGATGTAATTCTAGCATCTGGAGTTCAAGCTGTTTCCAGCTTAAGGCCGATCTGCTGGTCTTTGGAGGCCTCCATGGGATCAGATCTAACTTCCAGACACCAGCTCTCATGCTATGACCACAAGATCCCAGAAATAATGTCTTCTCACTGGAATCAATAAATTTTCTATACTGCAGGAAGAGGTTTGTGAATATGGGATACAGAATTTTCACAGGTGCTTAGCTGAGAAATGACCCTTTATTGCTTTCAGCACTAAATACAAAATTCATTTATTTCAGCTGAGCTTTCTTCCATCAATTCTTCACACATATAAATCCAATATCCCCTACCCCTAACCCCCAAGAAGAATCAATCTGTTTCTCCCAAAGGGTATAAAATAAAAAGTATTGTTCATTTCTGTTTTAAAATATTAGGGAGGTTTTACAGCGATCAGGACTTAGAAAGCATGAAGACTAAAAAAAGACACAGAAGCAAAGGCTAGAATTATCCATAACATTTAGATGGAACCATATGTTTTCACAATGAACAGCGGAAGAAATATATGGCTGACAGCTATTCAGTGATTTTTTCCTTGTTCTTCTTTTATTAGGGATCTTACTTTGTTACTCCCATTTTACAGTTAGGCAATGTACAATGTGATACATGAGGGAACTTCAGTGGTTTATCTGTGGAAACCTGTTAGCTCACACTGGACCAAAAGTCCAGTAAAAGTTTTAAAAGACAGCTTAGAAAATGTAAAAGACTATTCCTTAGTCTCCTCACTGGCTCCTAACTTAGAGCAATACAGAATCTTCTGTGTTCGAATATGTGCTAGACACATAAAAAAAACCCCATAAATATTGTTCACACAATTCAATTTTGAAAAAAAAAATGTGCCCAGAAAGCTGACATACCTGAGAAATTGTTCTAAAACCTGTGTACAAGCTACACCACACTTTTTTCTCTGAGGTCTCATTCCATGTTTCTGATTCATCTCCCTGAAGCTTCCATTTTTGTATGGTACCATTCTTTGGAAGAAAAGGCATAATGGTTTTGCTGTGTGTATCCTAATTTCTCTTCAGAAATTATTCTGAGGCTACAGAAGTGCTATCTAGAAAACATCAGGCAATGTATAGAAAATATCAGGAGAACATTCCCCTGACTTCGATGGTAGCACGAAAGTAATGGAGTGTCCCCCTCAAAAATCTTTGACAGATGGCTGGTGACACCAGGTGACTCGGGGGTCCTACCACCTCCGGCAGCCACAGTATCATTTGTTGTTCCTAAAGTCATCTGTTAGCAGCTTTGCCCTCAAATTACAAATTACTTTGTCTTTGGATAGAATCAGCAAGGAAAAAACAAATAAATAAGGTCACTGATTTTTTTCTTAAGTTATTGAGAGTTTTATGAGCACAGCTAACCTCATTTTCATATTAGCTTGTATGCATATTGCACACATATGCCATCTTAAAAAACACCCTCTGTGCTGGAAAATAAGATCAAATGACAGACATGCAGAAAAAGTCATCTCTGCAGTGTTAATTCAGTCTTGGGTTTTTATTACCTGGTCAGATACTTACATATGACCCCTGCCTTCCTTAGTACAAGGATGGGTTACATTCAGGAAAATAATGAGGTGTTCAAGAATTTTTTTATCTTCTTTTTTGTAAAGTGTGGCCTTAGGTCTTGTTTGCACTGCATTATTCAAACTGTCCTTTGAAGCTATTTGTTTAGACTTCTCTTTGGTGCCCATGACTATTTTTCATGAACAGCAATGCCTGTACTTTTACAACTGCCTATAAAGTATGACTGTAATATTTTCCTCATTTTACACTGGGTAGCTATAGCACCAAGATTAAGAACCACTGATTTGGGGAGCCCGCTGTCTGGGAAGACTCAGACTAGAGTGCTCTGTCTGCTCCACCCTGCTCAAATCGCAGGTCCCAAAGAAAACAGCCTCCACACCAGCCCATCAGCACTGTCTGCTGTTCCGTTTGGGGAACACCTACCACCAAGTATCAAAGGCAGGTCTTAGAGAAATGGGAAAGATTATTATTCAGCACTGTGAAAAATGTGTTTTAAGCAGCTTGCCTAGCATCAGGCAAAAAATCTGCAGCAGTGTCAGGGACAGAAATAGAAACCAGCTTTTCAATGACCTCACTGTGAGGTAACCTTTGTAGCCTTGCCTCATGCATGGTATGAGTTCCAGCTTCTGTAAGAGGGAGATGGGGGGCCCTGAGGAAGCAGCCTCCCTTGTGCTCCAAGGCACTTTGTTCCCACAGCCCAGTCCACCCTCTCTGAGATTGAAGTTGGGTCCTGTGGCATAAAAGAGTACAGAGATGTGTCATTAAGAACATAATGGGGGCTATGCTGGCACAGACCAAAGGTCACTCAGTATCATGTCTGACAATGGTTAGTAGAGGTTGCTTATAGAAAGAGTGTAAGAAACAGATGAAATATGGACTGACATCACTTTCTGCTTTGCAGCAACTAGAAGCTTAAGGTTTTCCCTACCCACAACTTTTCTTTTTCTCTTTTTCCTTTTTTAAGCCATAAGTTGCATCCAGACTAGTGCATTTAACAGTCACCAATGGGCATTCATGAAATAAAGCTAATTCATTTCTGAACAATTTTTTTTCCCCTGCACAATATCTTACAGCAAAAAGTTTCACAGTTGAGGACATATCTATCCAAAATATCCTGTTTAGGATACTCTCCTTGCAGCGTGGGGCTGTGTATTTAAAATCCTTGGGTTCAGAAGAGAAATTATCCTGAATCCTGCGCATTAAAGGGTTTAACCCAAATGTACAAATCAAGATATTGATTGCTGCATGTAACCCAAAGCAGTGGGTATGTCAGGCAAGCTTTTTGAATGCTTAGACCCTTCTGGCGCTCCAACTCATGTCCCTCTCCCGTTACAGGTAGCAGTTTCTCCGACATACACCATATACAGGAAGAACACTTGAATAATGACTTTTACAGTTCCTAACTAACACAAACACAAGGTGTTCATATATAGTCAAGGGACATGATATACTTGGAAACAGATTGTACAGAAAAAATTTCACTGATATTGCTCAATACACTTGAATGCATAGTAGAAATAGCCCTGCCTACTTTCTTCCTATGTATAGATATACACATGTACAGACAAAAATTATGCAGTCATTTTAATATTAAAGAAAGAGTGAACTTATCTCTGAAATAAAACTGGGAAATGTTAAATATATATATATATATATATATATATATATATATATATATATATAAATCTTCTCTGGAGACACGCCAGATGTCTTTTCACCATATGGTGAAATGTTGAGCATTTCACCTTAAAAGTCCATGGAGGTTGCTAAAATACAAAACTCCAAATGGCTTAGGAATATCCAGCTCATATGATTAAAAAAGTTCTACTACATAACCTTGGAACAAGTAAATCTTGCCAGTAAATCAGACTAGTAGCCATACACCAAAACCATACAGGTGGCTACCAGTTAAATGAAGCAGATTTCAAGGAAATTATGAATGACTGACCTTTATCAGGTAGTCATAAAAAGGAGGAGCAACTATGCATCACCCCCAAAAGCTTTCTTTTTAAATCTCAGACACTGTTCAGCCCATTATAATTATCCTAAATTATAAGCAGTAAAATGTTTAGTGGGACAACTTAGGGAAGCAGAATGTATGAGAGAAATTATGCAGTTAATGGGGAATTGCTCAAGTTGTAATTTACTAAATACTGTTGCAGATTCCTTGTGTCAGGTTGCAATAAAAGGAAGATCTTCCTAAATTAATTTATACCGGTTAATTAACTCCTAGATAATAACTAACTATACTTTTATGCAACATGAACGCAATATTTCAGGCTGGACACCTGAGGTTAGACACCCAAAATCTCATAGTAACAGCTGCTGTACAGACCCTTAGCCTGAGCATGGACTTAGATGACTGAAAGCAGGCTGCCACATTTGAATATCAGTCTGTCACAATGCTACTGTGTTTGTTCAACAATTAATGTGATTTATTACTTCATTCTGATTGACCCCTGTATATCTGAGACATTTGCTAAAAAAATTTGTTTCCTTGACAATGAAAGTAAGGATGAAAAATGAAAACTGGGTTGCATGTGGATTGTTATAAACACTTCCCAGGAGTACAGAGGAGTATAGTAGGTAGTTATTTATTTGAGTGGCACATATTTACTTGACAGTGCTGGACACTCTTCAATAATGCATACCACCTCAAGCTAGGAAAGTGTGACTAACTAGAGGCAGGGATGCAAATGTTGCTGTGTAAGCCTTTTCTTCCTTTCTTCAGTCCTTTATTTGCAGCGGAGGGGGGGGGGAAGAGGAGGAAGGAAGGAAAGAAATTATAAGAAAAGACTTGGTGTGCTACATTTGCTGCATGGTCTTGCTCCTGCTGTTTACCTTTAAAGAGGGCTTACGTGGCTGTTGCTCTAAGAATAAATAAATAAAAATAAGTAAAAACCCCACATTTTCAAAGAATTTGCTTTGTGAAAAGCCTTGACAGATTTTTATAACTAACTACGGAAAAGCAGCTGGAGAAAAAGTCACACCTGCACTGCAGATTCAAAGAGAATCCAAACCAAGGCATACTTAATAGCTGAAAAGGTTAGCTTTGCTTTTTCGGGGAATCCATTTTCCTGTTCATTATCCTTCCAAAGTATGGAAGAAAAAAAAGCTCTCATAAAAATATTTTTTAAAATCCTGCCAGTAATTGCCTATCTCTGTGCATTTTTAATACTAAGACTCCGTAAGATACAAACTGGAGCACCTCACTGAAGCTAACAGGATTTGACTTACAATCTTTTCACGTTGTTTCTCTGATATATGGCACTTCCAGGAAGGGCAGTACCACACCAGGAAAGCTCAGTCAGGCCCTATCGTTACAACATCACCCTCAGAGGAACTGGGCACAGGAGGCAATGACACTGTGCTACAGCAAGTGGGCAGTTTTAGCAAGCGGCCACTGACAAGTTTAACTTAGGACCAATACATCAGTTTTCACCTGTGAATTCCTGAGCTCTTTGGAAGAGTTATCATCCTTAACTTAAACTTGGATAAAGGACTTCTAATTATATGCCGCGTTCCCAGTGAAGCAGAGAAAGTCAATGTCGGAAAAAGGATCAGAGCTGAGCTCCTCCGAATGCATGCCTGATGGGATTTAACCAGCAGGCTGAGCTGTAGCTTTCAGTCAAAAGCATATAAAAATGCATTTTGACACGTAGGTAGATGACTGAGGGGAAGCATTTCACACTGTGGGTTGATGTTTCCCAATATTTCATGTACATTTCAGATCAATGTATGAAAGTACCACACATGGGGGGGGGGGGGGGGGGAGGGGGGAGGGCAGGGGGGAGGCTGGCCCTTTATTTTTTGTCAGTTGTCTTTAATTAATTGAGTCTAGCTCTACTCTTTTTGGAATATAGAAAGCCGCAGAACTAATGGATGAAGCCAGCACACACTATGGGACAGTGACACAGAGAGAAATCTGTATGATTTCAGAAAAGCCCCCAGTAGGCATGGCATAAGTCACCCTGCTCTCTGCCCCCGCACCCCTCCTGTGGGCTGCTGGGGGGAGGCATCACTTTGCAAGAGTCACTTTGCACTGTTCAAGGGCAAGGACGGAGTCATCTTCTTGCACTTGCTGCTGTTGGACAACTTTTAACTTCCTTATTGCTCTTCGAGGTCACTGCAGGAATCAGACCACTGGGTTCAGGAGAAAAGTCCAGTTTTCTTTACTTTGTGCTTTCACAGACTGTTAGAATTTACTAAATGCTCCCCAGGGGTCAACTTGTGTAGAAGCACTGTGCATTATGCAGTAACTACCATGGCAGTATGTACACTAGCGCTGGAGAGAATCACACCTGAAATGCTCCCTTTGGTTTTATAGTACAGAACAGTGTCCTCCACCATACCTCCAACTTTATAGTATAAAGAACTAGAATGACTCACTGTCCTACTTCAGATTCAAGAAAAGGCAGAGTTTTCCCTTGCTATTAGGGGGGGGGGGGGGGGGGAAGAAAGAAAAGGGAAAAAAAAAAAGTTTTCAGACATCTTCTGTTCTAGGCAATGTAAATTGAGCATTCTTGGCAGGTAGCTTCTTTCTAATGTTTATGGGTCAGGTTGTCAGACATGAACAGCAGGGTCAGCCAGCTTCTTTTCTACAATAAGTGACACACATTTTTACTTGTAGAGATCTAAGTGATTTTTATGCTCTGGTCACCTTATCCCTGTCTTTGTTTTCCAAGCAAAATTTTAAAAGAACTTTTAAATTATATTTTAAATTACCTTCAGTCAAATATGTGTGTCCTATATCTAGATGCAAAAGACATTTTGTTTTATTTCTTTCTCCTTTAGGTACTGTGCTGATAATTCAGGTTTTCTTAGCATTACTTTGTAGTGTACAAACCAGCCACCACTGGCCATATTTACCTCTAGTGGATACCAGTGAAAACAATGAAATACAAAAGCCTTCCATAGATGGGAGCTTCCAAATGCTGAAGGACCCTGTACAGAGGTGTGAACTAGAAGTCCCATCTTTGTCTCAGACTCAGAATTGTTTCTCTGACTGTTTAGAGAGTACTGATCTGAAATTATAAAATCAGACTATTAGGAGTGCAATACACCACTTGAATCCAGGGTGAAATGCCAAGATTTGACATCTCTCCTGGCACCAAGAGCTGAAGCTTTTACAGCATAAAGAGATAAATATTTCCACCAAAACCTTTCCAAAATCTTTCTGAGGAAAATAAATATTTTTTTTAATCTAAGACAGAAGGTAGATTTGCTTGATCTCAGTGTCAGAAGAATCATTTTACCAACATTTCCTCTGTTGTTAGAGCTTAATATCACAGATTAAAGGAGAGAATCAACAACGTTCTCAGAAAAAAAAACATTTTCCATCAGGATTTCTTTTGATTTTTCATAATTTCTATATTTGTATTCCATCTTACGATTTTTCATCCCATTGACTATATGAGTATAGATGAATGTTAATGTCATTCTCTTGGACTCTTATTTTGCAGAAGAATGGAGGAAACTATTGAAAGCTTATGAGGGCATTGGTTGCCTAAGCACAGGCAACCAGTGCCGAAATGGCAGTTTAGGGTATCCTGACTCATCTCTAGCTGCACTCTTGAACACATGTAGGATGACTCTAAGTTCTGTCATGCATTTTCCAACCCCATGCTAACACCTGGGATAGTCTAGGGAACCTAATAATAGCAGTAGACACCTTTAGCATAAGCAGCTGGATTGCTCCCCTATTTCAGAGCAGTGTTAAAGATCCAACTAGCAACCAGCAATGCATGGCTTAGGGACGTTACTTTCATAACCCCTATACCTAGAGTGTAATGGCAGCAACAAGGATGAAGTTCAAATACCTTCTGGTTCTCCTTTTAAAATACACCTCATGTAGTGAGGTGCCACTTCAAGCTAGGTCCCAGAGCTACAGAACTGTCTTGGACAGACAACTTTTCACTCTTACAAATGCTGTGTTACTCTCCTGTAATCTTCTGCGGCAACAGCAAAAAGCTGCTGTTGTGGCAGCCCTAGAGCTGTCCTTTGCAAACAGGTTCATGCTGAAATCCTCAGTTTACAATATCTTCTTCTGAACATCCCAGAAACTTGTCTTTAACTAGTATGCATTGCAGTTTTCAGAGTAATTGTGATATTTTATTTGTATGACTACAGAGAAAAATATAAATAATTTGACACGGGGACAGAGCTACTTTCCATTTAGATCAATGGAAATTCTCACATTCTTCTTCTGAAATTACATCAAGCCCTTAATAAGTAAAACTTTATTTTACTTAAATAAAATATGGAATTGTACTATTCCACAGAAGGTAAAAATAGCCTTTTTCTTTGAAATGCCTGTATCTGCAGGTTCCTTCCATTTCCAACAGACACATTAGCATCACATTCTAATTTTGTACTTAATGTCAAAATATGATATTAAAAAAAACAGTCCTAGTTCCTCATTATGCTGATCTGTACTTGCATAATTATTCTTCAGGCTTCACTTAATTATATGCCCCACCATGTGTTACTTTTCAACATCCTAAGTGGTACCACCTTACTGCTAGGAATATTAAACAATGAAAGGCAACACTCTTTTGTTTGGCTACACAGCATGCTGTGTCTGAATTCAGTCTCTTCTCACAGGTCCCCTCTCCCAGCTTCTGAATTATATCCTTCACAAGTGTTTCAAAGAAGGGCACTTACAGTCATGATTGCTTTACAATGTTAGGGTTGGTGTGTGGCTTTTTGTATTTCCTCTATCCCAGATTTTCCCCCATTATTCAGAATGAAATAAAAAAAAAAAAAAAAAAAGAAAGAGGAGAATTAAAAGAACAGAAAAGGCAAAAGAAACTACAGAGATTCAGAGTTTTATTTCAGGTCATTTTTTTCTTACCCTGTCAAGGTCACAAACTAATAATCCAGGTGAAGAAAGAATAATTGGAAAAACTATTTATCTACAAATGGTATTTCTTAGATACCTAACACTGTTTTACCCTAAAATAACAAGAATGCTTAAGAATAAGTGAAGAAAAACAAGCAGTGACTAAAAAGATATTGAAGATTTTGCTCCAGTTCAATTAGATGGGAGTTCTGATCAAGCCTTGTACAACCTGAAAGTTTTTCCATCATAGTCCAAAAACGGGACCTCCTGACTTCACAAGTGTCAAATGTTGGCAGATTGACTAAGCAACCCAGAAATGCTATTTTAATATAAGAATGCTTTTTTTCTGAGAATAATTTAAAATAATTTGATACTGAGAAGCCCATTGGCAATGTCCAAGTGAATGAGAGAGATGGGATTTTTGTATGGTCAACACATATTCTTTGTCAGCCGGAGAAACTGAATCCTAGGCCATTGAAGTTAAATAAAAGACTCCTATTGATTTAAATCAGCTTTGTCTAAAACTGAAAGTGAGGATGTATTAGGAGTGTCCCTAAGACAGGAAGCTATTTTAATAGTTGAGCATAATAAAAGTTCACTTTGTTTTATTTCATGGCTTATTTCATCTAACAATATTCTAAATTAGAGTCCTAAAACAAAACCCCTTAAAAACCCCAACGAAACAAAAAAAAAACCCATGCTCAAATTAAATCTCACTGGTAAATCATCCTGAAAAACAAAGCAACCTATCAATCATTTCCAATCAACAAATCCTAACATTTAATCACAGGCATATTCACACTTCAACATGGATCCACTTCTGTCTTTAAGCTTCTAATTAATAATTGTGTTGTCAAAATGCAGAATCATGAATAGTCCTTAAGGCTTTTCCTGTACAGAAGATGATGAATAGTTGTACTTAGCCAATCAAAAGTTTATTTACTTGTTAAAGAATATGTCCCTTTAAAGTAGGTTAAAACAATCAAAATGACAGGCTTTTTGCCATTTTAAATCCCATTTTGAATGTTGCAGAAAGTGAATATCTGATAAATAATTACTGAAAAAGACACCGTAATAATGCCCAAATACAAATGCTGACAGTCTTGCTTTTTCTCTACCAAGAAAATAGTTCCTTTCACAGGCTGAAACTGCTATGGTAGCTGTTTCACTGAACTACATAAAAATTAGAACAAAAGAAATACCTGCAGTTAAAATGATGAAAGTGGATTTATTTACTGAAAAAAAAAAAAAAGAATATTTCTGTATGCAAATAGCTAAAGCTATCCCTGTGTTTTTCAACATCTCCTCTATGAAATATTCCAATGTGTTGAAAGGGCATTGTCACTGGCTTACCTCAAAGGGATATAAAATATCCATTGTTGACACAAACAGCCTGATCTATTTTTAAATTCTTATACTTGCTCTCATCAGCAGCATAATGAAAGATTACAGTTTTATGAAATTAGAGAGCTCTCCCTTTTCAAGCTAGGTGTACTTCACTGCATGATGTTGTGAAGGACTTCTTTCTTTGTTTTTTATTGGTTTTAAAATTTAAAAAAAAAAAAAAGCATAAAGGCATTTTGAGAACACCTAAAAAGAATTGAATTCTACAGATGAAAAGTTTTGTAAGTAAGTAAGTCCCACATTCTTTTCTGGATGAATAATCACAGATAGTGCCCAGTGATCTTGTCCTAGCTGGCCATAGACAGACAATGATCAAATGGTACTTTCCATCATCTGGCTTGTCTATGATTTGCACTGATTCTCCCTATTTCCAGTTTCCCAGCTTTCTGGGAATAGTTGTGAACAACTGTCCCTATTCTCAGATGTTCCTCACTGTCTCCTTCCCTAAAGAACTCTCCACAAGAGGGATAGGCATAGGATAGATTAAAAACACAAACTTAAAAGCCATAAAAAACTTAATACAGATACCAACTAGATTTTGATATGGAATGGGATTTTTCTGAAATGCAACTGCTATGGTAGGTAGAAATTCATAAGCCTGTAAGGCAGTTAAATTTATACAACTTGTGCACATCCATAAGGCTTAACAGACAATTAGAAATTACAAGTTAAGAAAAATGACCACAGAGAAGTGCTGTTCATAAAGACTTATTTGAATAAGTAGATTTTGTTTCAAAAACAAAAGAACAGATAACACCTACCATGCAACAACAGAAAAAGTATTTTCAAGTGCTAAATAAGGAACTTGTCTTGCAAGAAAACAGTTTTTCCCTAAGGCTACTCTGTACTTTCATGATCCACTGTAAAACTTCAAACTAAAAAAAAAAACCAAAAACAGACCAACACCTAACATGTCTTCTACTTTCTTTGCTGCTATTTCAATGTGCAGTTGCACCCAATATGGCCATGCCAGTGAAGGCAGGGAAAAAAGAGACACTAAAGAAGTGAAAAAGATAAATTCTCCAGGAAGTATTCCTTTGATATTGCATTAAGAAAATTAAGTATGCTCTTTGAGGACTATAAGAATACATTTTTTCCTTCATCAAACTGACAGATCTTAAGGAATCAAGTAAATTTTGGGGCTACCTCCACAAAAAAACCACTAATTCTTTCATGGACAGAGTGTGATTGGCCTTAGCATGGTTCAAAGAAAGGAGTGAAGTCTTTTATCTGACCAGCCTGATAGCTCTCTCCAGGCCTCACCATTTTTTTGGAACCTGGCAAGCACACTCCTCACTAGCTGCTCACTGAATAATGTGGACAAAACTGTCCGGCCACTGTCCTGGTCTCCAGTGTGCCTTTCTTCCAAGAAACTCCCTCAAATATTACTGTATTTGGGATCAACACTCTCAGAGATGCAAAGATGCAAAAAAAGGGAAAATCACACTAAAATTTCAGTATTTCAGTGAAGTTTTAATTTAGAAAAGCAGCAGTCAACTTCAATGGTTCAGACAGTATAAAATCCTACAATAGCATTTTTGCATCTTATATTTTGTTTTGCTAAAAAGCTCTGACTGTATGATCCTAAGCAATTTAGGAACTCAAGTTTTTTTTCAAAACTCACTTAGGCCAGAAATATGAATTTATTGTACTGTGAAGATGCTTCTACACTATTCTGGGTATGAACAAACTGGGAAGAAAAAAAAAAAAGGAAAAAAAAAGGACAAGGTTCATAAGAAAAGTAATATAGCATCAAGGCTTTCAGCATTGAATGTTGAGCTTTCCATGTTTTCCATAAACCCAGGGTACAGACTGTGCTTAAAACAGCTTTTTTTGTTGGTTTTTTTTTCTTGGGTTTTTTTTTTTTTCCTAATAAAAACAAAGAGAAAACCAGGAAAAAAGCATTTGGATTGATGCCCAAACTCCCATTTTAAGGTTCTGTGAGTTTTTCTCCCAGCTACCTAATGGTAGAGAGAGACAATGGTAGAAAGAGAGCTATAAAATGTTCACTATACATCAAAAGCTGTACTAAAAGAGCATTCTTAAAGTTACAAATTCAAGCACTCAAGAGACAGCAAAGCAAGAAGTAACCCTGCCTCACTTTATGCAACATTATGTAGTATTTAAATACACCATGATGTATTTGTCAGGTTTTTTTCTACAGCCTCCCCTACCTCATTCAGGGTATGTGAACAATGGAGTTCAAGTAATGAGCAGGTCTTTGAAATTTTGGTTATTTTTATTGTTCAGTGCGTGTCCTTAGGCCTCACCCATGCACAGCACTCAAACCCTGAGCTGAAGATAGAATTATTCATTTCCTTATGGGCTTCCCTATGGTGCTCATCACGCAAAGCTCTGTGAGCTTCATGAAGGTTAATTTATCTTAACAAAACCTTTCTGAAGTGACAGGATAATATATCCGACTTTACAGACAGGCAGCAGAGGCACACAGGCAACAGTCAATGCTGAGCTACCCAGGACCTAGGTCATGGGGTTTTGTCATATTTTGTAATAATTTGCACCTTCAAACACAGCACCCATTCACTTTAATTGTAGCTGTGACTGCTCAGTGCTTCTTCATCTCAGCCGTCAGGATCCTGAGGTGGGATTCAGGAATGAGAAACACACCATTACTGACCATCTGTGAAACATCTGATGTAAGGGACTGTGCAACACCGCTCAAGAACTCTGGCAGTCAGAGACAGACTCTGCTTCTCTAAGACAGAACTTATCTGCCATGAGAGGAAGGCATACTTTCTCTTCTAATACTTACAAGAAACGAGGCAGAAGTACCATGTACAATGACATCCTTTACTTCCTGGGCCTGAATGGGAAGCCGTTCTTAGATTAGGACAATTTTGTCTACTGTGTGAAGTATGAGCCCAGGTTAAAAATAGAAGGAGTTCACCTGAAGTAGAGCTTGCTCATAATTGCATGAAAGGAATGAATTAAGATAATGGACAAACTTCATTACGACATTTTCTAACTTTCAAGCCCTTCATTGGTGCTTCAGCTCCTTGTTACATCTTTCTTTGCTCTTGCCTTTTTCTCTTTTGCCAGATTCTAATTACAGATTTTTATGTGCAGCTAGTCCCTTTGCATGTCTGTTCACTCTGTGAAGATGCCATATATGCACTTACTCAGCATTCAAGGCCGTGAGTTTAGGCATGATGAACAAACACAGGCTTCTAAGGGATATGAGCTGTTGTTGAGTGTATGCAATCCATACTTTTCCAGGCCTTTGAATATGGCCAAATATGCAGGAATTTTCACAAGAGTGGCAAAGGTACAATGTCCAAATACAAATGATAACTCTATAAAATATCATGTCCCTGATCTGAAGAGTAAGAGTGTGAGGATATTTCAAATGTAAGATCTTAAAGGTAAAACAGGACTTATTTCTAACTTTTATTATAATGTCCTCCTCTTTCACTGTTGGTTTCATAGTCAGTATATATTTGAATAAAAATGGGGGAAAAAAATGCAAACCTAACCACCACCTCAAACTCTGAAAGACATAGCTAACATAGAAACATCACAGCCCAAATGCTTAGTTTCACAAAATTACGCATTTACAAACTGTGAGCACGGAGTGTATGGCTTGCAGAACAGTAATCAGAACAAGCAAACCCACTGAAGTAACAAGAAGCATTATTTGGCAAGTATTCTTCAGACTGGTAAGTGTCCCAAATGCTACTATTTTAGAAAGGTCATACCTTTATTCTCTGTCAGGATTAAGGCTATGGTGTTACTGTCATTGTGAAATAGCTATCAGTTGCTTTACCATTTCTGGGAGCCCATGGTGACATCATACACAGATAAGAGAAATTCTGGACCTAGAAATACTTAAAACATACAGTTTTGTTTAACTTTTCTCTGTTGGTCAACATTACAAATTCTCTGAGCATAGCTAAGGCTCTCACTGGTCTGGATATTGGTAATTCTGTGCATGTGTTATCTCCTTTAACATGTGTAAGCTGTATCTCCTTGTATCCTTAAAATTGTGTAAGAAGTCCCACTCTCAGGTTTGAAAGTTGACTCTCCACAAGTTTTTGCAGAATTATTATAAAAATAATTACTGTTGAGATATGCTGCTAGTAGCTCTGCTAAACTTGCAGGTATAGAAACACTGAAAAGTGATTGGTTGGCTGGTCTGTTGGTTTGTTTTCCCCATTATAAATCAAGTTTGTTCATAGACTTCCTATATGTTTTAATTACTTATAGCAAAGATACAGTGATGCTGTTGCAAAGAGGCAACAGTGATATGGTGGAAGAGACTCATATGAGCACTTGGATTAACAAAGCCAAACAACAATCCTCAGTGAAGAAAACCAACCTCCTTTATAACTTTTATAAATTGGAAATTTCATCAGAAAATGCAAATTTTCCCTTGAAATAGCAAACAAATGTTTGAAATAACAGTAATGATGAAAAAAAGCTGAAAATATCAAACAATCAAAAAAATATCAAACAAAATATCAAAAAGTAACACTTTTTGTTTTCATTTTTAACTGAGCTTGTTGGATTGCAACACTCAGTCATGATCTCATGCATAGAGACAAGTCATCAGCTGACCAGCTTCCTGCAGGGCAAGGGAGCCCATACCAGTCCATGTCCTTGTGGGACCAAAGCACTCCAAAGTTATTGCTGACTGGCAGCACAATAGCTTTCATTTCTAACCTTTATTGAGGTTGGAATCCTAACCTCCATAGCCACTTTTTTTCCTTAAGAGTTAAAACAGATGCATAGACCTGGGGCCTGTAAGCTGGGAAGAATGGTGAACATGCATGGCTGTTTATGGTTTAGAAGGAGCTCTTGATCTGAAACATGTACTGAAGTAATAGTAAGAGACAGGATGAACTACGCAATTCAGGTCCAAGGCAGCATAAATGGGTCTTCCATTATTACATTTCTTCGGCATGTTTGCAAAGTCATTCCCCTGTGCATGGACATTCTAGCTATGACCTGGGAGAGTGTCCAGTGATGACTCATCTGTTAGAATCATTGAAAGGGGGATAAAGAGACAGTAAAAACCTCACATAAACCTTATCATTCATATCATAAAACACAACGGATACTTCTCATGTAAGTTAGATTACATGAAAACTCTTTCTACAGCACAAAACGCAGAGATTTCACACAAGGTAACTAGACACATTCACTGCCCAGATTCATAAAGCATGGTTGATTGTGGACAAGACATGAGCATCGGGATGAAATTTAACACTCATAACATGAGGTGGGTTATTTCTGTTTTCTGCTTGCAATATTTGACAAAATCATATAGCTCGTTACAGCACATGAATAAAGTAAAAATAATAAACATTTAACCAAGTTTTAGGGTTCTTTCAATTAAATCCATTTCCTATTGAATACATACTCTGTTTTAATATTTTAATAACCATATATATTATTTTGTACCTCCCTGTGATAGTAACTTCATTAGTTCCATTTTAAGGTATTTGGGAGAATTATTCTTTTTTCTAAATTACAAACTGATAAAATTAAATTTGCCTAACAAGTGTCTTGAATTAGAATAGGCAAAAAAGAGGAAAAAAAAGAGATCTATTTCTGTTTTCTGCTTTCCTTCTAAACCAGGTGATGCTGCTTAGATTCTTTTTCCTCCTGTCTAATTTACATTTAACTTGGCTGCTGATAATATGTCTCTAATTTGTAATTTCAACTGATTACTGATGACGTACATGGGTTTGAAGTGAATCCTATAATCAGCCTTCATTTTCAGGAGTGACTTAGGATTTTGGCTGCCCATCTGAAAAGGATCTGATTTCTTTTATAGAAATTATTGAAACATTACCATCTGAACCTGTAAAGATTCCTACAGTGTCTAATCACTGAATCACTTACAGTCCTTGGTTACTTCAGATAATTTAGGTCCACCACCTTTAAAGACTTGTGCTTTTCTTTTGTTTTACAGATTTTCTTTGGTTTTGAATATACCCATCATGACCTCCTTTAAAGTAATTAAAACTCTGTGGTAATAGAAAATCTTTCAGGCAACCTAATTGTTTTCCTATTTGGGCGATCATTTTAATCATTTAAATTATATTTGATTTATTATACTCATTTTTTAGTCAGAATTATTGCTATGCCTAAGGTATGACATCAATGGAATAGACCATTACCATGGGGAAATGCCTCCCTTATTTTCATAAATAATGATGGGAACTCATGCAATTGTAAAACAAACAAACGTCAAAATGTAGACAAAAGGATTGTTCTCCAGTCAGATGGAATCAGTTCTGTGAAAGAGACTTCTGCAGCTCTGTCAGATGTCTTGTATGCATGTAATAATTTGGGTGGTGCAGTAAGTAAGGTGAAAGTTGCGTCTTGTACCATTGTGGAACTGCTGCACTCCCACTGCCAGGAATGACAGAACCTGTCCAGTTCTTCATCCAACAGAAAAGGATATTGCCCACGCGGATAAAATTCTCTTCAATTTGGTACGGCTTATATCTTTTTCAGTCTGTGATTAGCAGTTAAGTTCAGCTATTTGGCAGTCTGAGTGATTATCAGGTGCTCTTTTCACATTCTATTTAGTCTTTGTCTCAGCCTTGTGAAGGTATTTGGCGTTTCTTAGTGCAACAAGCACTTTCTAGATGGCTTCTTACTACAAGCAGCACGAAGATTTTAGTCAGAGAACTTCCCTCAGTGCAGATGTTTTTCAGGGTGTTTTGACCACCTAATAGAGTCAAGGTTAGTCTCTTGTCTAAACGTTATTAACATACATAGGCAGAAAACAGGGAAGAGAGAAGGAAACATTCACTGCAGGAGGAAGCATTCTTTACATATGCTGTAAACACCTTCTCTTGTGTACATAAATATATATATATTACTGTGAGTAATCTGTAGGATATCAAAATCCGGTTTCATGTAGCTAAATATTTTTCCATAGTATCCTATATAAACACATGTACCCTAAGCAAACTCTAAGTATCATCATTTTATCTGGTTTTGAAAACAAATGAACAACATTTTAATGCAAGATGCTAGGAGCACAGTTATTTGGAGCAGGCAATAGCAAGTGCAATAGGATTACTGAGTAACTATTTTCCCCTCAGACCCTATAAGAGGGAGAGAAAAAGGAGAAAACAGAAACAGCTTAACTCACCAAAAATCAAACCACTGCATTGCCCTCTTAGCCACTGAGTGTTTTGGGATGTAAGACCGAAGATTACATCAGTACAATAAAGGCTCCCTGCTCTCTCTACAATCACAAGCTGTACACTATGCAAAAAAAAAAAAAAAAAAAAAAAAAGCCCCCCCCCCCCCCCAAAAAACAAAAGGAAAAAAAAAAAAAAAAAAAAAAAAAAAAAAAAAAAAAGCAGCAGCGCAGCTTTACCCCAGCATCAGAGTCAGTAGAAGTCAGAACAGGTAGAGAGGTGTAGAGAACAGGGAGAGAGAAGGGTTAAAGGCATTATCGCAGCCATTAGAGGGAAAAGTTGAAGCAATACAAGCACAGCAGACTTCTCTCTCTCCCCCCCCCCCCCCCCCCCCCTCCCCCCGCTTCTTTCCCCACTCCCCTCTTCCCAAGCTGGATCAGTGTGTAGGGAGGGCAGTCATCACGCCATCCTGAGCAGCAAGAGCTGACGTTGGACGAAGCTGCCAGGTAGCTGAAAAAAGGCACAGAAGGCAGCTGATACCCACTTTTCAACGTTTTTTTTTTTTTTTTTTTTAGTCTGAATCTGGACTTCAAGCAACACAGCGCCTGAGACAGCTCATCTGAACCACTGTATTGCAATACTCGCTCTTCCCAAAGAAAAAGACTCCACTGAGTAGCAGAATGCTGCCAGTGTCGCAGCTAGGGCTACAGTACAGAGCCTTTTTGTAACATTTTAAAATCTCTTTCTATTCATATATTTAGAGATACATACATACACTCATACATCAGTTCTTCATTTTGAGGGCACCTTTGGCTTTTGTTACCCTGATGTGACTTCTTCTTCATCTTGGAATGATGGGGATCTTTCTAGCTTATGTTGGAATCATTTTCTTTTCAGTAATGTATATTCAACAAGGACTTTCTACCCAAGGTAAGATCACTTATTGTCAAATATGTGTGTGTGTTTTTCTATGCTAAAACAGACTGAGAACAGGATTGGGGGGGTGGGTAGGTGTACGACACGAGAAAGAATAGAATAAAAAGAAGGAAAACAACCACAAGGGATAGGAGATGAGGACACCAAGCATCAGGTTTACATTCAGCTTAAATATTACCTGTAAACAGGAACAGAAGTGAGAAGTTTCCCCAAAGTGGGAATAAAACAAGCTTCCTTTACTTGATTGCAAAGAGGGAAGTAACAGGCACCTTGCAGAAGAGTAAAGGGGTGTCCGTGAATGGACATATGTGTGTTTGGGTTGTGCATGTTTGTTTATATGCATGTATGCATATAATAAACACCTACCCGTGCATGCATAATTATTGCATTCAGACCAAGTACCGAATGGCTAAATCTACTGCCTCCCTTAAAATATTGCAGTCTCCTTTCGTGCTGCGTCCCCTTTCCTCTCCTATTATCGTGCAATCCTCAGAGTCAGACCTTCATTTCGATTCTATGACTATGTGTATTTCTGCCATTCCCCCCCCCAAGAAAAAAAAAAAGGAAGAAAAAGACAAAATCGACTTCTTTGAAGACCTCCCCCCTTACACCCCCGTCGCCTTCCTCCCTCCTCGCCGAAAGGCGCGCCTTGCATTTCAAGCAGCCCCGGCGCTGCAGGAACCGGTTGTTTGGGACCTCGAGGCTGCGGCGACGCTGTCAGCACCATGGACAGATCGCGCGGGGCCGCCCCCTGCGCCCGCTGCCCGCGCCCGCTGCCCCCC